>OMOT01060281.1:0-11695 GCA_900312575.1 Acanthochaenus luetkenii | reverse complement strand
CTCTCTCTCTCTCTCTCTCTCTCTCTCTCTCTCAGGGAAAGCGTGGTCTATCTGGCCACGTTGGTAAACCAGGCCCTATGGTAAGGGTTGAAATCGATCAACTTATTAAATATATGGCAATATAAGTGATGATACAGTCGACCTTGAACTTTGAACCTTGGACTGAGTTGAATATTGAACAAAAATGCTTTCAACCACAGGGCCCTATGGGAATCACCGGTATACCAGGTTTCCCGGGTAACCCAGGAATGAAGGTGAGGTCATGCACGGTCTCATGCCATGCCAAGTACTTTTGTACATTCATCGTTTCAACATCTAGGATTTATTTGGGGGGATATGTATAGAAATTGGCTCAATCTGTGCATTATGAAGCTTACTGGGAAATCTTACAAGGAGCAATTTGTAACGATTATTCTCAGTGTTTCCGATCATTGGCCACTAGGGGGGAAAATACCTCCTTAACAGAACATTTGAACTAAACTACACATAGCTAGGCTCTTGCTTTTAGCTGGATGATCTTTTTTTTTTTTCAAATAATTGTGGTGCAAACGGGAAACCCACCCAAATAGGAGTTACAAGGTTTTCACACAACAACAGTGATATCATTGTTTAGGGGGTTCTCTCTTATTATTAAATGAAAGTATGAAAGTACTTGATTTTGTATTTATTCAAATGAAGGATTTCTCCAGGATTGATTGACTTGACAAGATCCTGAGTATAAAACGAGGCCTCTGTGTTTGTCTAATTCTGACCGATGTCTCACCAACTTCGAGTCTTTGAATTTCACCTAACAAGACCTTGAAAGTCATTCATAAGTCCCTGATGTCCAAGTGAGTGAGGGAACCCTGATCGGTGGCTGGTAAGCTTTGGATGAAGAAGTTAGTTCCCTGACCCGAAGCCGTCCTTTGGTACAGGGTGAACCAGGACCTACAGGGGTGAGAGGGACTGAAGGACCACAAGGAGCCAGGGGAGATTCCGGTCGTGCAGGACTATCCGGACCCACAGGAATGCAGGTAATACGTCAAAGGTCATTTAATAATAGCGTCTTCGTTTATTTGCACAGTGACAAAAACATAGAAGTGAACTGCGAACAAATACATTGCAATCAATATTCTGTGCATCTGAGATAAAAAACAGCAGCTAGTAAAAGCATCTCACCTGAAAATAATGTAAATATTCATAATAAAATCAGGACGACAATCTCCTTTCTTTTTTATTTTAGGCACTCTATTGTTTCCTTCTACTATGTTTGAGCATTTATCAACACCTGAAATGACTTGTTTCCTTTTAAACAAATATTTAGCGTAAAAACCATGTTTAAAGTTCATAAATTGAGTCGTATTTTTGGCTTGGGATAAATGGAGAACTCATGAATATAGCTAATTCTATAAAAATGAACGCATCGAATGAACCGAAGTACATTTATAATGTTGAATAAAGGACTACCAGAGCTATTCCACCACGGTATTCTTACTTTTATCAGGTGAATAATCCCTATACTTAAAACAGGTAATGCGAGTACACATTATTTGGCTGGCGTTAGAGAAAGGGACAGCGGAGGAGATGACGGGGAATAATGTCCGGGCAGGGAGGTCGGCAATCGACAGACTGGAATCCTGAGCACAAAGAAATAAACATCAGACTTGGGGAATAACAGATATTAGAAACGTAGGAGGCCAAGACAATATATACCACGTAGGGTGACTCAACGATCTGGCCCCGAGTGGTCGGGAAGCCGGGGTGTACTGTAGACACAGTGGGTTGATGGTTGAGGAGACGAGGAACAGGTGTGCCGATTGCAGCGCCCTCCGGTGGCAGGTAGCAGAGACAGCCACGCCCACACCTGCACACAGACAAACCAGACAGGAGGGTGCCAACACACAGGGGAGGGGAAAGACACTGGAGAACAGGCAACACAACCGTGACATTATTAAGGAATATGTTGTCTGGAGAGATGTTTTTTTTCTTCTTCACAGGGCTCCGCAGGACCTGATGGAGTTCCAGGTACCGCAGGCCAAACAGTAAGTATTCATCATGAAAACTGGTCACATACTACAGTAACGTTACATGTATGGAAACAACTCCAAATGTATATACATTCCAAAATCCCCAAATTATGTATATATCCATTCTGAACAAAAGAAATCCTTCACCTGAAGTTTATCATTCAATATCTTTAAAATATATATAATCCATTCTGTAGAAATTAAAAACATACTATCAAAAAATTCCACTAGACTTTCATGTGAACTTCAATACCCAGGAATCCTGCAGCCGGTCTGTGGTGCTTTATACCAAAGATCACAATTATTGATGGACTGTTCTAGAATACAGGAATATGTTTATCATGGATTCTTAAAACGAGTGGTATTCAACAAGTGATGAATGAAAAGTTGATAATTATTATTATCATTTTTTAAACTATGTCCGCTCCTCCTCCTTCCCAGGGTCTGGCGGGTGTCCAGGGTCCGGTGGGGATGCTGGGCCCGGCTGGACCCCCCGGTCCCCAGGGAGCCACAGGAGTGCCAGGACCCAAGGGACAACTGGTATGGATTCTGATTTTAATCAAATTTGCCCCCGACGAATAACGCACTCACCTCATGACTCTTCTTCTATTTCCATCTCTCTGTCTTCCAACATAGGCTTGTAACTTTGAGGCGTGGGACGTTTCTGGTAGAATTACGAGTTCCATATGAGTTGAGCTGTAAATAGAAAGACGTGAAAAGACGGTGTTAGCTTCACCAATTGAACTACTAATGTAGTTTTTCATGATGCACAGTACTGGAAGCCATATCTGTTTAACTCTAGGTCATGTGATCCTTTCTTGCAGGGTGACGGTGGAGTGGTTGGATTCAAAGGAGAACCTGGATATAAGGGAGGATCGGTAAGATGAAAGCGCCTTAAATTAATGAAAACTTCCCACAATTAAAAACCCTGAAAATTCCCGCGGCTTATGCTCAGTCACGCATTCAAACACACGGTAACATGCACACATCCTTACACCGTGGATGTGTGGAGTAGCTCGTATGCTACTTGTATATGAGAAGATGAAAGTACATTTCCAGGTTATCTGGTGTCATGTGTTGGTTAGTTGATTGTTTTATTGGTTTGTTGGAAGGTTGATTGATTGATTCAGTTGTTTGGTTGATTGATTGTAATGTGATTCCAGGGTGAGCATGGTCTCCCTGGGGCGCTAGGCCCAATGGGAGAGGAGGGGAAGAGGGGACCCCGGGGTGATGCTGGGTCCATAGGTTCTCCAGGACCCCATGGTGAGATGGTGAGTCCACTTCTTCATACACCTCGGTACCTTCACACACGAATGCCTGTTCTTGCTTTTCCTTGTCAGCACTGGGTCTCGCACAAAGTTCAAGTAGAGCAGCGATGTTACAACTCTAAATGTAATAACTTCTCATTAACATAATACACCATTGATTACATTAGCAGTTACATTAATGGTTTATTTCATTAAGGGGAAGTTTTGACATTTACAGTTTTAATACGTGATATAAGGCTTAATGCTGCTGTTGCAGAAAAAATAAATGAACCCATTTTGGTGATTTTCATGTTTTACAGTGTCTGAACTGATTTTCACGGTCCTTTAAGGATATAATCAGTTTCACGAGGTTTGGACCAATGAAACAGATTCATAACTCCAATCTGAAAACAAGGCTTTCTTTTTTCCAAATTCTCGAGAAAGTGACTTTTTTGAAAATGCATTTTGGTCTGACAGCACCCGGAGCTAGAATAAGAAGCATCCTTCCTGTCTTCCTCACGTTCATTTTGGACTAAAGACGATCTGGAAGTTGTAGGAGATTCAACGGTGGTGGTTCAATGGTTCACTCTTATCAATCCATTCCAGGGTGCTCCAGGAAATAGAGGCTTTCCCGGTGCAGACGGTTTACCTGGCCAAAAGGTATGTTGACGTCTTCATCACGTTTCTCATGGTGACAGAATTTAACTACTGAGGATGGTAATGATTCTTCACCATTGCCATTATGGCCATCATCTTCATCACGTCTATTACTGTGACATTGAATGTTCGATGTTTGGGCCGACCAGGGCGCCCGAGGTGAAAGAGGGCAGCCAGGGTCAACCGGTGTCAAGGGTTCACAAGGGGAACTAGGACGCAACGGAGAGCCAGGTTTACCGGGGGCACGGGTAAGGCAGGCACAGCAACACACTCCATTTTGTCTCTCATTGTGTTTTCTGAGTGTGCGCGTACGTTTAAAAAAATAAGTAATTAGTCAGCATCCCAGTATTACATAGGTTTTATTTATTACTTCTTTTGTATTTTTGCTAGTTTTAGGAGTGCTATAAGCTTGCACCTCTTTAAAGTAGTGCTTTAAGAGAGAATATTGCATTCACTTGCATAATGACGATGATGTAATGACAAAGATAAGAATGTTGTTGTCTAATTTTGCCACACTTTTTTCACAGGGTCTGACGGGTCCTATTGGTGCCCAGGGAGCAGAGGGAAAGCAAGGACCAATGGTACACAGGAACGTTTTACTTTCAAGAGTGTTTAAATGTTTTACTTTCACATGACTTCCTTAAGCAACTGATTCAGAATTCATGTTAGTATTTGTAGCATGGTGGTATGTGTAAAACATTTCGTTATGTGTTCCCAGGGCCTATCAGGGGAGGACGGGAAACCAGGCCCAGCTGGTTCTACTGGGAGCAGAGGTTCAGCTGGACCAATGGGCCTACCAGGACCAAAAGGCTTTGCTGTCAGTATCTTAGCACTTCTTGATGACTGTGTTTGTCATTCACTTTTACCAGTCAAAATATTGCGTTTATGTCTCCTTAGAAAAGTGCAATGATATAAATATAACGTAAGCCATGGCTGCTGTTTGTCCACCATGTGATATATAATGTGTGATATATGTAGGGTTGAAAGAGAACCCTCTACTCAAGTTGCTACTGTTACATTGCTGAAATTGTACACAAGTACAAGAAAATGAATAGTGTAAAAATCTACTAAAAGTAAAAGCTAATTTAAAACGAGTTACTAAAAAACAGATTGTTACGTATGTTCCCATGCAAAGCAAAAAGTACGAGAGTTCAATGTGATTTTGTACGTTTTATAGACTATGTTTAGCGCTATGGAAAAAAATATTCGGAAATTCATGTCATCATTTGATCTGTGATTTGTTTTTAACGGAAGATCCATCTACATTATACACTGTTACTACAAAGATGCTTCTTCTGCTACTAGCTATCTAATTAGCTAGCAAGGCTCAATGCTAGCAAACTAGCTAGCCAACAACCAGACAAACTATCAAGCTACCAAGCTACTGTCATGGATAACTTTGAACAATTAACGTTACAGTTTGTTAACATAATGTTTCCTTCACATGCTTGAGCTGGTTTGATGCAGATACTATTTCAAATTGAGGCGGTTTCTGATGCAATGCTAACGGAGAGCCTGCTGAATTATGGATGCAATTTAAAATATTGTTAGTGAAGTACAACACTCAAAATTTAGTTTACAGTACACAAAACAGCTACACAATTACAGTAACAAGAGTCAATGCAATCCGTTACTTCCACCCTTGAATATATGTACATGGTAGCCTTAGTAACACAACAGATGATGATCTCTGTTGATTTTTTCAGGGCGATCCTGGGAAGGCTGGAGAGACTGGCACCCCCGGTTCAGCAGGTCAAAGGGTACGATGTTTTCACCAGGAACTAAAATAATCGATTCATTTACAAAGATACTGAGAGGTGTCTGTCTTTCAGGGACCAAACGGAAAAGACGGAGAGGAGGGCGCCGCCGGTCCCGCTGGCCCAGCCGTAAGCACCTTCCTCTGTTGAGATAATATCCTATTATATCCTAATATTATATTGAGATTGTGATCAATCGCAGTGATCCTGCTTTTCTTTTCTCCAGGGTTCTGCAGGGAAGAGAGGAGAGCAGGGACCTCAGGGACTGAATGGTTTCCAAGTAAGCTGCATCGTCGTAATTGCGTCAACACAATACCTCAGAGATCTGTTAGTTTTTTCAAAATCAGGCAAATAAATAGTATCTATTATTATATGTATGCCCTTTATTTGATGACTTGTTGGCCTTCTCTTAGAGCCCCGCAAAATCCAGTGGCCTTTCTAGCGAGTGCTAGAATGTAAAGGACGATGTTAGCAAGGCACACTGGTGCCGTCGAGAGACATGTGAAGCTGAAAATGAAACACTGGTTTGGTGTATTTCAGGGTTTGCCTGGGCTTCCAGGCCCAACCGGACAGTCAGGAAAACCAGGTGATGAGGTACGGTAAAGTAATGCAAACAATGAACCTTTAAAAACATTAATTGTACTGTCATATTTTTACGCTTTCTCTATATTTAGTTAGCGCTTTTAGGACCAACAGCCAAATAATAAATAATAATAATATATTTTTGACATTAAATAGACCAAAAAAGTTGGTGTTTCAGTTTGCAAAAACAAATATAACCAATGAAACATTCAGATTCTGGCCTGGACATTACTGTTGATTACTGATATAGTCTGCTTAGAGACCTTTCATGTGATGATATATTAAGACACTGTTTCACCCATTCTATAACAAAAATATACAATAGACTTTATTCAATCAGAAGCATTACATGTTATTGCACGTGTTGATTCTTTATCGTTTATGGTGTCTTCAGGGTATTGCTGGTGAGGCTGGGGCCGCTGGTATCACAGGTCCAAGGGTAAGTCCATTAATAAGGTATGTGACTGCTGACTGCTCCTGCAGAGGCATTCAGCTCCAGAGTGACTTACAGCGTGTGCAAAGGTTGAGTTAATTGATCATTCAGTATCTCTACACAGCAAAATTGTCACTGTTAATTTAACTCTGAGAGTGTAGAAATCAACACTATGCCAGTGTTTCTATCAGTCCACGCACATCAGAGTTCATTTAGTGCTTTTAGATCGTTTTGAACAGCCGCCTCAGAGCCATATCAAGCACTATGAGTGGACAGAAACACTCCAGTCTACACTTGTCAAATCAAAAGAACTGTTACTGAAAAATCAACACTTATCAACACTGGAAAATGAGGATTTTGTTTGTAAAAGTGTTATATTTTAGTTTAAAAGGTCTTGAGTTATAACAAAAACCTACTAATATTGGAAAATGTGCCACATAAAATACACTATCAATCACTTTGTACGAGTTTATGTTACTTTTTCCAAATATCTCATTTCGCAACAAAATTGTTGTACTTCTTCTATCGCTGGTTGTCCCTGCAGGGAGAACGAGGCACTCCAGGAGAGAGAGGTGATGTCGGACCCAACGGACTTCAGGGACTCAAAGGTAGTCCAGGAACACAAGGACCAGATGGGTCAAAGGTACCACAACCATTTAATGAACATTCTTAGCGTGTGAAGTGGGATTTGAACCCATCACCCTGGCAGTGTTAAGTGACATGCTCTGTCTATTGAGACATACATGATCAAATCAGCACTGACTGTGTTTACCTAAAGACCAATATCCGATAATCTGCTCACAATAATCCTACATTTTTATCCTGAATACATTACGTTTGCTTGGGTTTTCTGTCGAAGAGTTTCTGTAGGCGGCGCTCTTTTCTTTGTCTGTTCAGCCGTGGTGGCTATCACTGCTCATGCTAACAACCCAGTTCTTCTTCTGTTTATCACAAACAAACCGGACACATAAAACGCATCACTTCCTGTGCAACAGAGGGTTTTTTCCGGGAAAGAACTACCAGACACAGAGTGGTTACAACTGAAAATGTAAAAGCTTTCATGAACTGGATATACGTTGAACCACTATTGTGTTTTATCAATCATCGATAGAGGGCAGCAAAATGGACATTTATTGATATGAAAATGTCGCAGATTACCACTTTAAGGGACATTCTCTAAAAATGTAAAGGGGGGGGTTGCTAATGTAGAGGGACTCTTTTGTTGCGCTACATCTTTATTAAATCTTCTGCATCCTTTAGGGAAACACTGGTCCAACCGGTGGTGTCGGAGAGCAAGGACCTCAAGGACTCATGGGGATGCCAGGGGAGAGGGGCCTCCCAGGAACCTCCGGCCCAAAGGGAGACACAGTAAGTTACAGCACTGGATTACATAGCACTGTAAATCTTAGCTACAAAGAACGGCAACTGTTTGAGTAGTGGCACTGGGAAAAATCTCCTGCAAAAGTAATGTTGGTGCCGAAGTTCACGGTGTATCGTTTGACAGTATGGTGATGTTATTGGCGATGTACTCTGCATTTCTGGACCCGTTTTGTAGTTTGGTGTATTTTTCTCCTTCTGTGGATAACTGGCCAATCGTAGGTGACGTCACGTCCAGATGTCTCCAGCAGCTACAAGGGAGTTTGATATCATAAAATGTTTCAGCGAACTAAAACAACGGTAAACGTCAGGTTCTGGCGTCGGCCCCTCAGAATCAAAGAGCGAGGGGCTTCTTTCTAGAGCGCGTTTGCGCCGACGTTCAACAATCACACGGGGAGAAATCCATCGTGGAAGAGGCAGAGAGACCAATGTCTCCACCACAGTTGAGGAGATAGACCAGAATGCAATGCAGCCACACGACATGTTGCATTTTTGAGCGGAACTGTAGCGAGTTCGCTCCTGTTCTCTGGGGTTTATCGAAGGGCATTCTGGGAAATGTAGGAAATGCCTAACTGAAGTAGACGAGGCAGGTTGAGGTAAAGTGGGCACACCAAAAAAGTAAATTACAACACACATTCATCCCCAAATAAGCCCTGGAATGCACTGAACATTATACATTGATGATATATAACAGTGTCAGAGTATCCGAGGGTGGATGTTTCCTTGAAGTTCGTAGTGCGTCGTAAACGTTGGAGAGATTTGTCGCAATAAAAGGAAACCATTGATACGGACCGTTTCTTTCAACAGGGTTCCACTGGAGAGAGAGGATCTGAGGGCAAAGCAGGTTCTGACGGTGCAAGGGTGAGTCCTACTGAAGTGGTGCTGCTGAACGGCACTAATATTACAAACAAGAGTTTTTCTGACATGCAACTTTATTTACATGTTTCTCATGTTTGTGATCATAGTCCAGTAGATCAGTAGACCAGTAGACCAGTAGATCAGTAGACCAGTAGATCAGTAGACCAGTAGATCAGTAGATCAGTAGATCAGTAGATCAGTAGATCATGATGTAAGCTCCTTATTTTCAATATGAAACATAATGTTTGTTTTTTTCCCGTTCTCTTCACTGAAAGGGACTTGCTGGTTCCGGCGGACCTTCTGGCTCCAGTGGACCCAACGGTGAGAAGGTGAGGTCGACGGCACAAGCCTCAGCACGCATTTAATATATACAATTATATATATTGTGTTCCATACATACAGCCGCTCTGAATTAAGGTTCAATTTTGAATTAAGTTTAAAATCACCATCATCCCCATCTCTCTCTCGCTCTCTCTTTTTCTCTCTCTCTCATACACAAGCTCAGGCCTCGTACCCTCGTATCACTTTATCTGTATGTGTGTCCTTATGTTGCTCTGTGACGCGCTTGGTGTTTCAAGAGCTTTTCTGACTTGACTGCTCCCTCATTTCAGGGTGAACACGGCTCACCAGGACCCCCGGGGCGCCGAGGATCAAGAGCAATGGCTGTCAGTAGAACATTTGATCCAACAACTGACGTGAAATTTGACATTGTTTGCAGTTGTGCTTCTGATTTAGTTCCTCAAACTCTGTTCTTTGTGTTGTGAACAGGGTTCTCCAGGTGAGCCAGGTCCAACCGGCACTGTTGGCTTCCCCGGACCTCATGTAAGTGTCCGCTTAGACAGTTCACATAGTGTTGATTTACAAAATATTCTGCTACACAGTCTCAGATTAAATTAAAGTTTCGTAGTGTAGTGGAAGGACTTACAGTACATTTACTCTTATATCCAGAACGACTCACATTGAGTAGAACTGTAGAATAAGCTTCAGTTCCTTGATCGTCAACATTACAAGCAACCAATAGTGAGGTCAAGGGTCAGTGCTGCAACGCTCTGACAGTAGATGTTCTCAAATATGGCACAGAAATAACATTGAAGAGCAAAAAAGGCAGAACAGATTTTGAATGTCTAAAAGTAGCTGAAGAAATCTTTAACGGAGCAACTTCCTGGTTCTTTCCCAGGGTCCTGAAGGTCAGCCTGGGGTCAAAGGTGAGGCGGGTGAGCCAGGCTTTAAGGGAGGGTCAGGAGCACCCGGACCACAGGGGATGGCTGGGAAACGTGGATCCCAGGTACGTATCCAATTAATCCAATAAATTACCCATGTCATATTACTCCACCTGTGTATATGAGCGTGAAATGAAGTTTCTGTGTTCTGAGAACACCAAAAACTATGACTTTTTGTGAAGTTTTGGCCTTGAAAGCTAAAGTAGATCAATACTAGCTGGTCTGTTATTGTGCAAGGATGAGATATCCTGTAACACCCTCTTTCTCTTGATATATACTGCAAACAATGTCCAGGCCGTCATTTCATGTTGTGTCTAGTCTCTCCGGTTGAACAATCAGCCAGTAGGTTGAGAAGATTGAATATTGTGCACGATAACTTTACTTGTTTCTATACTTTTGGACAGTGACCTCACCTGCAATAAGGCAGATCACATTTGTTTCAAGATATTCAAAATCGTGTCATCAACTTTGTGTGTGTGTGTGTGTGTGTGTGTCTGTGTGTGTGTGTGTGTGTGTGTGTGTCCAGGGGACTAATGGTTTGACTGGAATGAAAGGCGCCAGAGGAACACAGGGGGCAGCGGTGAGTACGGCTTCACTTTTGGACCTGTTACAAAGTCTGTTGAGCAAATAATGACACTGTCGTTGCAACAGCATAGGATGTCAATTTAGTAGTCATCGTGGTAGTGGTAGTAGCAATAGTAGTAGCAGTAGTAGTGGTAGTAGCAATAGTAGTAGTAGTAGTAGTAGTAGCAGTAGTAGTAGTAGCAGTAGTAGTAGTAGCAGTAGTAGTAGCAGTAGTGTAGTAGCAGTAGTAGTAGCGGTAGTGGTAGTAGCAGTAGTAACAGTGTAGTAGTAGTAGCAGTAGTAGTAGCGGTAGTAGTAGCAGTAGTAGTAGCGGTAGTGGTAGTAGCAGTAGTAGTAGCGGTAGTGGTAGTAGCAGTAGTAGCAGTAGCGGTAGTAGTAGCAGTAGTAGTAGCGGTAGTGGTAGTAGCAGTAGTAGCGGTAGTGGTAGTAGTAGTATATAAAGTTTTGAATTAAGAAACAATAAAAAACGGAAAAAGAATGGATGCTGCAATTAATCTGGTGTAAATCTAACTTTGTAACATTGTTAAGAAAAGTGCTATACAAATATAGTCCTTCTAATTATTATTCATTATTATGATCATTATAAAATTATCGTTATTGTTGTCTTTATTACTCTGAAAGTACATTTGATTGTCTCTTTTCAACAGGGCTCATCTGGTTTTCCTGGATTGGCTGGAGGAATTGGACGAACTGGATTTGTTGTGAGTAAATCTGTTCTATTTTCATCAGGTTTATCAGGCTTCAATACTTTGTGTTCAGCGAAGACAAACGACTAAGCCACAAATGTGAGATACCACTGTAGAATGAGCCAAATGTTATTAATTCAAATGGGCAATCGTCACTGAAACATGGATGTTCCTTAGCATGTTTTTCACCTTTGTAATAGATAATAATGATTAAATGCAGTAATCAAGTAAAACAGCCCGAAGATGGAAAATAAAACATATATTTTGGCGTGAAAGTGTCACTATTC
>OMOT01060279.1:0-13885 GCA_900312575.1 Acanthochaenus luetkenii | reverse complement strand
AACTGTGGTTCATTGAATGATTTAGGACCTGTGAGACAATAAACTGATAATGTAGAAAACAAAATGTATTTTTCGAATGTAGTTTCATGCAAGGATAGAGATCTGGTGGCTCATTAGAGGTCGTTAGATGGGGCTCGTAATAGTTTCATGAGTTTCAAACGTCATTAGCCACGTGATTTGTGTTGTATGAATTGTAGAATTGCGACGGCCAACACACGGAGGGTGCAGAGCAAATGCCCTCTATCCGCTTTGTCTCGCTACTGTAATTGTAACGTTTTTTCTTATCTTTACGTACCTTTAATACGTACCTTACGTGTGTGTGTGTGTGAAGAATGCTGATGAGATATGAAATAACCAGTAGCCAATTGAATAAGCTACCCTTTTGAGTTTATATATTTGTAAATCTGACTCTAAAGGAGTCAGTGCCTCACCAACCATGAACCTCACCGCACGTCACTGCTGTGCACCCTTCTGTGTCCTTCATCACTAATGAAATATTACTTTTTACCTCTACCTGATCACATCCCTGAATACGTTGCCTGTAATTCAGGGCCTGCACCAGAGATCCAACCGAGGCTATTTCAAAGAGGTTGAGAAGTCTGCTGCACGTGTTTATGCAGAACCACAGGGACAACGCAGAGAACGAGAACAGCATGACCAACGGTACGCTAACATATCCCGTGATCCTATCCTGCTGTATCTGTGACGATGATGATGGGGATGCTGCTGGTGATAATGGAGGGGTGGTCGTGGTAATAATAGCGTGATGTATGTTCATGCGGTTGAAGGCTTTCACTCCAAAAACCTTCACATCCATTTTTCATAAAACAATGTTACCTTGTGTTGATTGCTCAATATTTCTTGGGGACAGAGGATTACAGCCTTCAAAGTGGAACTCGTTTATAGCCCAATGTCTTATGATGGTGGCAGGGCGGCCTGGCGGTTAGAGAGTCAACACAACTGAAAGGTCACAGGTTCGATTCCCCACAATAGCCAATGTGTCTATTAACAGTTAACAGTTTAAGTTTACATATCTATATGTTCATTAGAGCATGGGATATATCATTATTATTGAGCGGCTTGTGATTTATTGATTAAGAATGCCTCCTGGTGTCGCTATCTTTACCTGTAGACTATGTAAGGTAGCGGTAGAAAGCGCTTGCTTGTGTTTGATCGTATAGCATAGCATCGCTTGAATTTCCGTTGATGCATATCATATACATAACCCATGTGATGTTGTTCACAGACTTGGCAGCAAAGTGCTGCTGTGAGGCAGAGGTATGGTATTACAGAATCCTGGAGGCCATCGCCAATCAAGAGAAGAGGAGGCTGGGCGTCAGTGACATCTTAGTGAGTGTACCGCTCGCCTACGCCCACAGCTGGAACTAATGTACTGTACCTGTCACCATTTGTTCCCACTAGGGGCACTGTGTGAACGTGGAATAAAGTGTCAGGTCAGTTTGGTTGATACAGATATGTGTTCCTCTTTATGTCTGATTTGTGTGTTCATTTCACAGTGAAGTGTGTGTGTGTGTGTGTGTGTGTGTGCGCGTGCGTGCGCGTGTGTGTGGCAACATGTGCGTGCATATGTGTGGCGGAGACTATGCTTTTACATCCTTGCCAAAGCATGTTGCACCTCTGGAATATAAAAATCGTATGGAAAATCTAATTTGGTTTTAGTGTATTTTCGTGCGTGGTGTGTGTGTGTCTGTCCTGCAGGGTATTCTGGAGCTTGATATTTTCCAGTGTTCTCTGGTGGTCTGCTGTCTGGAGATTACCATAGTCTCACACCGTCTACCAGGCGGCTTCCCTCGGCTCCTCCAGATCTTCAGCCTGGCACCATACCACTTCTACAAGGTGTGTGTGTCACTTGTCAACTCTAAATAATTGTCACTGAACAATCAACTCTTATTAACACTGGACAACTGTGAGAGCTTACCTGAATATCTGAATAGTCTGAGCATGTAAAAACAAACACTAGTACAAATTACAAGTACTGCCTGACCCTGGTCTGATTATGAGAACTCACTCAACACTTTTATTGTTGCTGTTTTTTTGAGCACCTGTATTTTCTTCCCTTGCTTGACATTCATGCACATTCACACCGGCAACACAACATAGTGCTGGTAGTCGCTGAGCAGCTGCACTGGAGCAAATGGGGGTTACGTTCCTTGCTCAGGGAACCACAACAGTCTTTGCAGAGGGAGGTCCTTAAACATTTTCTCCGCCGATGTTGTCCTATCTGGTCCGGAGACTCGAACCAGAGGCCACAAACTCGCCACCTCTAAACTTTTAGGATACCGTCGTGTGTTTTCCTGTGGTCTGACAGGTGATTGAGCTGGTGCTGCGGGCTGAAGAATGCCTGCCTCCCACTGTGGTCAGGCGCCTCAGCCAAGCAGAAAAGGAAGTTCTGGAAAGCTTGGCCTGGACCAGGGACTCTCCACTGTGGCGTAGCATCAGAGCCAACCAGGGCCATCTGCCTGCCTGCCAACAGGTTGGTATTAACACATGAACACACATACCCAGACCCCAGGATCTCACTCAAGATGCTGACCTTGACTTCAGAAATCAGAAACTGGACTGAAACGTATAGCAATAAGACAACATGATGGATTCCCCCCCACACAATTTTCCGAAACTACTACACCATTTCTGGGCACAGGCAGGGTTTTAATGTCTGTTTTTATTTATGTGTTATGCAGGTGATGCTTCCTACAGATCTTGAAGATCCAAATAACCCTGACGGAAACTCTCTACCGGGAGGTATAAACACATTCTACAATCCACTTAACAGTATTCCTCAAAATCATTGTTTTCTACCTTAACCTATGTAAATGTTATATGTCTCTGTCATACATTAGAAAATTGTTTCATCACTAACTCACATTTCTCAACAGATACAAAATGTCCCGCATTAATTTTAAATGGGGCAAAATGTCTTACTGCCCCATGGCACAAAATGGCCATAATATATCTGATAGGGTTATTGACCAACACCAATGACTCAACTATTACTTGGTGCTGAGATTCCTGGCTTTCCATCTACTCACATTTTCCCTGCTACCCTGTAGGGTTAAGCTGTGCCAGAGACTTGCGTAGGAGATGTTGTTGCAATTCCTACCGGTCGCCAGTAGAGGTCAATAAAGGTCAAAGATGACTTAATGCTCCTTTAATGTAAAGCACACGTTATGGGCAAGTGTTTATTCTATAATGTATCAATGTCAGAGTAGGACGAAAACGTTCATTTTCTTGATCCAAGCGGTTACCAGCTCACCCATGAAGGTCCTCGATCGGTACAGTACGCCCTCTGCTGGTTCTCAGATGACGCATCACCATGGTCGAGCTTGGAGTCGCTTACATTGTTTACATTTCATTGTTGTTCGCTGCACATTAGACTCAAAATGTAGCAGTCCACAATTTAAAGGGGGGGGGGTCCATTTTAAAACGGACTACTATGACACTGACGATGGCTTGGATGCTGAAACGTTTGTTGCACCCTTACTCTTTGTAATTAAAATAATGTTTTTGCATAAGGCACAGTGGTTAGCGCTGTTGCCTCATAGCAAGAAGGTCATGAGTTTGAGTCCTGGCCCTTTCTGTGTGCAGTTTGCATGTTCTCCCTGTGTTCTCGTGGGTTTCCTCCCACAGTCCAAAGACATGCAGGTGTCAGGTGTATTGGAGACTCTAAATTGCCCATAGGTATGAATGCGAAAGTGAGTGCGTTTGTCTGGGTGTTTCCCTGCAGTCCACCCAAAGCATGCTGGGTTTTGCTCCAGCCCTCTGTGACTCTAAATAGAAATAAGCAGGTAAAGATGATGAATGAATGAATGAATGAATGAATCTTTGCATAGTCTACAGTGCCAGGCAGCCTTTAAGGGCAGCAGTGTGCATTCTAGACTAATATAATCCATTGGATAAGTGAGTACAACTCAGTTTTACTGTTGGACTACATTTATGATTTTAGTTCTATTCCAAAACCCTTTTTTAAAATTATGAATATAATTATTTTTTTACCATATCAATCCATATTTCTAAAATATAGAGTACAGTATCTAGTCTGTAAAGGTTGTATCATTTTTTTCAACCAAGAACTTGTGATCCTTTAAAAAGTATAATACCTTATTTTAGTTTTACACTACCAATAATTTTATAAGAATAGTTTCAAATGGTGGAGGTGTGTAATCTGATAATGTTTTTAACAGTAGCTAAAATGGATTAAAGTTACTATTTTTGTAATTCCATTATTGTAATCCCAGCTAATACATTACTCCCAATATGTGTTACAAGTAATGATATGATCATCAAAGGAGGACTTGGAATTGGAATTAGAAAAATAGTTGGAATTGAGGTCAGGAAGTTGAATTTAATTCAATGAAATTCTGTGAAATTCCATGTTTTTTGTTTCTTCTTACCACATATCTGAGATTACACATACTGTTTTATATGATCAATACTGAATATCACAAAATGTAAAAGGTACATTTCAGGTGCATAACAAATTGTAATACATACATTATGAATGAATGCATTTGATTTGTTTAACTGTCTTTTATTTGATTCACAATGTTTGATTTATAATGTTTAGCAAGTCGAGACTTCCTCTCTTAGAAGTGCAATTTAATGGAATTCAATTCAGTTCCACTTTCCTTAGAGCAGGGCGCAATTCAAATTCCACCTCCAGGAATTGAATTGAATTGACCATGCATTCTCAATTAAATTCATGAATGGCTCCAACCCTGGTATCCAGACAGTGTTGACACTCCTACTTCATACTGGGGGCCCTTACTGAGCTATCGTGACGTAATCATTTGCAAATACAATTCTATACTTAATATTGATATTGACCTCACAAACTACTGAATGATGAATTCTGTCTTTCCCAGTGTCTCTCAATGTGGTGGTTGAGCTGTCTACCAATGCTGAGCAACACCGTGGTCCATCCGCTGTCAACAGGCCTCCAAGAACCAGCTCCCTCTCTCTGTTCCTACGCAAGGTAGGCCGATCATTGATGCGGCCTACTGTACCTACTCAACGTACGTTACTCAACAGGCCAGGATGGTATTCTTTCATGCGTTATCATGTTTCACATCCCAGGCAAGGCCAAAGACAGTTTGTATTTTAGATGTGTCACATTTTGTATGGCAACATGTAGTGTGGTAATAGGTAGTTATCCTTTTGTATAGTATTTTCTTATCATATGCAAACACACTCCTTTTACTGTTATAAAATGGAGTACTGTGCCTTCTGCCCAGGGATGAAAATAAGCTTTACCTTGGCACAATATATATTTATTGAGCACTGTCCCTGTAAAAAAAAGTAACCAAAAAAAATACTATTCTATTCTATTCTAGCTCTGTTGTTCTTATTGTCGTTAGGTCTTGTGAGCTCCAGGGTTCCCATTTCTGGAATATCATGGGATTTTCAGACGTGTATAGTCAGGGAATTTTACAAATGGGCCACTTCACAGGAATATACCAAAATATATTTTACAACCTGTTTCACACATTCATTGCATTAGATGTTGGTTTTCAGCTGGTTTTCTCCACAACAAGACCAACTGTGGTAAAAACCAGACTGGTTACCCCCTTTAGAACTATTCTGGGCTTTAACAAACCAATACAATTTTAGATTATGATTGATTCTGACTTCGTTAAGTCATGGAAAAGTCATAGATTTGTCAGTGGAATCCTTTTTCTCCTAAAGCACAACAGATGCTTTAGTGATTTTCCCCCGTGATGAAATCTCTGTGTATTTTCTCCATCCATTCAGTCGTTCATCAGTTTTTTCCCGTCATCCGTCACAACTGATCGGATCTTTATGAATTTTAGGGGAATGAGGTTATTCTACGGTTGGTACCACAATTACGGGTCAAAATAAGGTGACATATTTGTTGACTGATTAGCTGTGAGGAGGACAGCATCATTAGTTGGAGATGATGGTTGCTGTTGCCTTGTTTGCTGTTGCCTTGTTTGTTTTTGCCTCAGGTCTACGACTTGATGAGCCGGCGTCTGAGGGAGCTGTGTTCCAAGCTGGGTGTTTCTGATGAGCTGCGGTTGAAGATCTGGACCTGCTTTGAGTACTCTCTGATCCACTGCACTGACCTCATGCTGGACCGTCACCTGGACAAGCTGCTCATGTGTGCCATCTACATCATGGCTAAGGTGGTCTTCTCCATGGCTGCTTCATGTGCCTTGGAGCGGTCCATGTCATGTCTCTCCTTGCTAGAAAATACATCTGTTCTATGCGTGTGTGATGGTTATTGTTGTTGGTTTGGTAAGCATGGAGGTCTGCGTGTTCCACACCTGGGTCAAGGAGTATTTGCATTATGTGCCAAATGGGTACAGTTTGCCACATGGAACGATACGAGTGCTAAAAACATTTAGCCAATCACAAGAAAGTATTTGAAGGACAACTTAGTCTTCTTTTTTATGATTGAAAATCTGACAGCGTTGTGAATTGTCTAAACAACAGATAATAAATGCTAAGAATTGTTTGTAAAAGCTATTTGACCCAGGTCTGGTTTAGCAGCTGATCATGTAATAACTAATAATAATACCTAAATGGGTTGAAAATATAATAAAACATGTCAAAGTAATTAAACCCTGCATAATAAAATAACATCAGAATGTTACCCGTGGCCATCATACAGGTATAACATATTATGCAACAATGCGAACAATGTAATAACTCATACGAATAAGAAGAATGTGATAACTACAGTTACACTCACTATTAGTCATTATTATTATTATTCTACCGTCAATTACAATTAAATTAAATATGTCACACCCCTTATAATGTAATAATTGCGGGTTACTGTAATACTGTGATGTTATAATAACATTATCTATTTTTACTACATGAACAGGTCTACATTTACCATTACACTTTCAACCCATTTAGAGGGACATCTGATGACGCACAGTAACATACTAACACTAGCACTGTTTTGTGCAGTATTCATTGTAATGTAAGGAAATTGTTTAGCAATTATATCAACTCATGCCATTTGCATTGCTCTCACAGGTTACTAAGGTCGACATGCCCTTCAAGCGCATAATGAAATGCTGCAAGTCCCAAATACAAGCCAACAACAGTGTAAGGCAGAGCTTTTTATATTGTTTAATCAGTAAAGGATCACAGCTTCTACCTAGTTTCACAAGGATACTATATATAAGTCGTAATCTTGGTGTTTGCTTCAAAATTCAAACAATTCGAACATTTAAACACGTTTGACATAAGAGGGTTGGGTTGTCATTTTCAACCTATTAAGAAGTAATTGAGAGTGACCACTGTCATCGTCGTCATCGTCATCATCATCAAATTGACTGGATTTAATTCAAAGTGGATAATCTGTTGAATTGAATGTGAATTCGTCTCAGGTGTGTTATGGCTGTATTACTTCACACGTTATGGACAAAGACTGTGTTTCTGTCCACAGGTCCGCACACATTTGCTGATTTCAGGGGGCGAGACAGAAAATTATCCTGCTGGAAACAACAGTAAGAGGGGCTTTCCAAATATACAGTATAGTACAGTACAATTCAACTAATTTCTCTGTCAAAATAATAGTTTATTCGTTTCATCAGCCTAAATCACAAAGTAGGGCTGCAACAGAGAAGAGTGTTCCATTCCCCCTAACTGGGACACTGTAGATTCACCTCGTTTTCCCAAATGAGATTCCTGTGTTGGTATGGTTCTCCATCCACGGGAAGTTGATGTAAGGTGAAGACAGTGTGCGGGAGACTACAGACTTTGATTAGGCTTTTCCCCCTCCGACGCACCTCGCGCATACATGCAAAGATAATTACAACACATAAATTAACAATTCACCAATTAAATTGCAACACATCAATTACAGTACGTCCGTCCTGTAAGAGGGAACTGTGTCATTCCAAGGTCACAAACGCTCGTTCATGTTGTTGAGCACAGATAATGGCGACCACAGAGGGAGCTTCCCCACACCCAACACACCGTCAACACACTACCCCGGGTCTCAGCAGGAGGAGCGGGGGAATCTTTTCCGTTTCTACAACCAGGTCTACACAGCACAGATGCGCCAGTTTGTCCTGCAGTTTTCCCCGACTTGTGCCGCACCCGGGGTAAGTTGACCATTTTGACCACCTGAACACGTCAGTGGATGGGGGGATGAGTGACCCTGTCCCCCCTCCCTGGAGATAAAAGCAGCATGTTGGCCAAAAAAAGAGAAAGTCAAGCTTCCCTGGATAAATGTAGGTTATTAAAATAAATGTCGCTAAGTGTTGGAACTGAATAATTGGGGGTAATCCAGCTGTATCTCTTTTTCAGTCAATAGATTTATTGATTGATTTGGGCAATGATTCCCCCCCAAATGGATATGCAAAGGCAGGCGATTGTAACATGTAGTTTTGATGCTGTGTATCTCCTGCGCAGGGGGAAACTCCTCCTCTGTCTCCATACCCCAGACAGCGGAAAGGATCTCCTCGCAGACATCGGCCGTTTAACAGCCACTCCATCTACATTTCCCCATACACCTCCTGCACCTCCCCTCGCACAGCCGGACTCTGCTACTACTTCAGCGGCAGCCCTGGAATGGTCAGTGGTCGTCTTTACGCCGGAAATCATTTCAGTGGTCATTTTGTGAACTTGAAATGATATAATTCCACGTGTGCTCGGAATATTTTCAAGATATTTGGGCTTAAGTTTACGTGATGGAAAACAATATTACTGTTTTCAAAACCCTACTAGAGCTAAATTATGTGACTGACTTATTTTGGACCAAAACATTGTCTGGAACCATACAATTCTAAGGTCACACTCTACGTTGTATAGTACTATTAACATTACTATTATCATTACTTCATATATGCACTCACCCAGAACTCTCTCAGAGGAAATGCATGTGTGTGTGTTGATCTTTTAAAAACTCTGCCTTCCATGTGTTGGGGGGCTCCATTAGTTTAATGTACTGTATTCCGCTACATGTTCTCCTCTCTATATCCCTCCTGTTCTCACAGCGTCTGCGTGAGATCAACAATATGATCAAGAGATGCTGTGCAGTACCACTGGATGAAGAAGAGCAGGATGGAGACGATGGTCCTCCAGTGAAGAGGCTCCGTCGGGATGGGCAGACGGTCTTGCAGAGACGACTAAGGATCGTGGTCAATGAACGAGCCCAGAGCAGGAACCACGCAGGATCGGGACCGGCCACCTCCGGTCACCAAGCCTAACCCGCACTACAGCAGAGATGAGGATGAGGGATATGGTCTTTTTATTTATTTATTTTTTACAGATATCTGTTAGTAACCACTGATTTTAATTCTAATTTGGGTCAGATTCTGTGCAAAGTGAAAGTGTTGTCAGCATTCTGAGCTAAACGTATACCTTCGCTCTACAATGTTTTTGACAAAACGCTTACCCCTCTCTCACCTGTCGAGGTGTCCTCAAGGTACTCGGCCCGAGCTCAGCGGGCAGCAGTAGAAGACGGTGGTTGTGCTAGACAGCTCCCTGGTGGAAATGTGTGATACTGCATGACTGTGAAGCAGGGCGTCGCTGGAAAAGAGTTAGCGTGCTCAGTCGACTTCCCATGGATAAATACAACTTGAAATAAATGGTGGTTAAAGTGAGGACATTTATCTAATTAGCTAGCAATCTCAGGAACAACAGCCACAACAACTGCTTGACTTTAGCAGGGAAGTTAGCTAGCTAGCTTACTAGTTAGTAAGCTATAGCTAGCTACCTACGCTAGACTCTGGTAATTAGCAATAACAGGCAAAATACTGTATTCTAAAATGTGAACATACGTGTATATCCCTCCTGATTAAAGTTTTTCAACCAGTATCTGAAATGTTAAATGTTTGTTTGATGTGCATCTTGCTACACAACAGTAGGACAGAGCTGGGCTGTACTCGCTCTCCCAGGTAGAGTGTCCCACCCCGAGTGTGGGCGTTGTGTGCATACGTTAATTCTGTTCATGGTGCTTGTGGGGAATAGTGCATGTGGAGGGGTTAACACCTGCTTGGAGACAGGAAGATTTACCAGTTTTCTTTTTTACAATGGATTCCGTCATCTTTTTGTATTAACTTTGATTAACAGGAGGGGTGCTGATTAATTAAGGGAGTATGCGAGGTGCACAATGGGAGCCATTGTCACGTCCCTCTTAATGTATGTTTCCTGCATCTATCCTGCATTATTACTGCACTCAATAATTTCCTGAACATTATAGAGTAGAACCAAATTATTGTAAAAAAAAAAAAAAATACAAATCAGAAGTCAGCAGGAAGTAAAACTTCTACAATGGTCACATATGTAACGTTATGTTGAATGATTTCAATAGATGACGCAGAGGCTAAGAACTGTTCGGTATCAGAGTGAAACACTTGTTAAATGTCTTCCTTCAAGCGGCATCGTGAACCCCAGTTCTTAAGATGCAAACAGTGTCAAATAAAAATACATGTATATTTATTGAGGAATATTTCTTGTGTCCATATCCCTGTGTAACATTCTCATCAGCTTTAAATCCCTCCCGAGATTTAGTGGCAAAAAGCGTCACACAAGTCACCAACAAAAGCTGCCTTGCTTTCGTTGAGATTTCAAGCCATATATGGTTCTCTGAGAGAAATGATTGACAGTTTACCGTTATAGCTGCTTCAGTTTCACAGCAGTATTGCCTCGTGACAAAACAGCTTTCACACTTTGTATCATTGTCTAATGTTATCAGTCTCCATCTTTCTGTCTCATGCATACAATGCTGTGTATCTGCCTGCTTAATCATCAATTCTGTCTTTCTCTCCTTCTCTATGCCCACTGCACCTTGTGCCAGGCCAGTATTGTAAATCATATTTAGCTCTTTATTAACCTGCCTGGTTTAATAAAGGGTGAGTGAATAAAGTACAGAAATCGCAACAAAAACCATTTACTTTCCATAGTGGGGAAATCGGTATCCATGACTGCCTGGCGATTGACAAACAATCCCCCTCAGTGTTTATCAGTAACCATGTACTGGCACGCCACCGAGTTAATTCTCAACCAACGTTGCTTGGGAAGTAAACACAAAGAGGCTGTACGAGTCGGTGGACAAAGGCCCGTAAAGTAAAACCAGAGAGACCGGCACACAGTCAGGTACCCAAGCTCAACTCAACAGGAAGTCTCCAGGTTGCCACGGAGAACAAAGGCACCTGATCCCACAACAGCCCTAGAGGTTTTAAGGTTCACGGCCAGTCTCGTAGCGCTCCGTATGCCCCCGGACTTCCATCAGCTGAACACCTCACTGTAGAAGGGACTCTCGGGTTGTCATTTGTGTCCCACTGTAACAAACCATGGGGTGCAACGCAAGCAGGGGTGCCAAGGTGGTGGACCCTTCTGAAAAGCCAAAGGAGAGGCCCAAGTCGGCCAAATCGACCAAGGAGGACTCTGCGGAGGAAACCAATGGAACGGCAGATAAAGAAAAAGAAGAGCAACCGGAAGAGTCCAGCTGAGAGGGGTAGCCATCTTTAACCCCGTCCCAAACTCTCCTCAAAGTAAGAGATCTGATAAACTACCTGAAGACTTCTTCTATCCTAAAAAAGCTCAAATGTTATTCAAAATAAATAGTTTAGCCTAACTTACTGCTTTGATTGTATCACAGGTTGACTGTGCCCTTTTGCTCCTTCATCAATTCTATCAACGAAACGGGGATATAGTACCTCGCCACAAAGCAAGCAATTTATGGCCATCGCCTTGGGGGTCAATTTGATACGGTCACCTCTATAACTTTACATCTGTGTCTTTCTGAGGCTACTCGACATGACAAATGGGCTGTGTGGCTACTGAGATGGGCTCTGTGTGTCTGTGTCAGTGTGTGTACAGATTGGCCTGTCCAGGGTGAAGGAGGGCCTGTCGGCAGGAGGAGGCGACGCTGCACGACTGTCCATCAGCCCCTTGTGTCATCTGGGCCAGCCACACACACACACACACACACACACACACACACACACACAATATTCAAGACACTATTTTGTGATAAATATACTGATTCTAAAGATTCGCCCTTTTTGTGAGTGCATACTTGTGTTGCCTTCACAGTGTGTTTTATGAATTTGGTTCTTTGTACAGCACCCTGCGGCATACTCCGCATTGCCTTTGTTGGCTTCTCCCAGTCATCATATGTTTATTCTCCTTTCCTCCTCCTCTCGAGCTCACACACACACACACCTCTGGTCAGGGCTGATGGTTACAACACACTCATTCAAATGCTTCCGGTTCTGCCGCAGGCTATGGCAGTAACCCTTTCACCAGCTTTATAGGTAGTTAGCTTGTGTTTCAGCAGTAGGTTACCTCTCAGCGCTCCAACTAGATAACATGCTCTACATAGTACTGAATCAGGAGGCTGCTTCTGCTGCTGCTGCAGTTCATTTGGACACACAGAGGCAGTGCATGCTTTATATAGCCAATAATGAAAAGAAGCCAGGTATAGTTATTATTATTATTTTTTCTGTTTTGTAATAGTTTCCAGTGTTTGTCACCAGGGGACATGGACAAACACTGCAGTAGTTCACTCTACTACCACTAGGGGGCAGACGTGATCTTTCCACAGTGCTATGGAGACGTCAGAAACCGGCTCCATTTGCTGAAGACATTTAATCTGAAATATAGGTTGTAGGTTTATTGCCAGCTAGTGAATGGAGCTGGAATGGAATAGCCATTTCACAAAGCCATATCAAAAATACCCATCTCAGAGGCAGCGGGAAATTACATGAAAATATTACCATTATACAAATGGAAAGTGTGATTGAATAATGTGCTGGAGAAGATAAATGAAAAGCACTTTGTTGGAAAACGCGGCGCTAAATAGGTTTTTAATTTCAGTAGTGGGATAAAAGAAGCACATTTTTACCCCATTTCCCTGCCAATTGATTAGTGGTTCCACACCTGCAGATAGAGAGAGGGGGCCTTATCTTCTCATTATCAGTTAATTAATATGCATGCACACATGCCAATTATCTTTCCTCTGCCATTTAGCAGAAATGAGACATTGATGTTTTAATGGCGCCAGAATGGAAGACTCCTGCGTTGCTTTAAAGACAAGCCAGGCCCATTGATTGACATCGCCATGAATTGTTAAGGGACACAATTGAATTAAGAGCTACCTGAAACACTTGATTATTATATTCATACTTCTCAGCCATTTGCTGTACTGTGCAAGATACAAAAAGGGCAGTATGGAAACATTTTATTTGAAGGACATGTAGAATGGTAAGCTATTACATTTCCCCACTGTGCCATGACTATTAAAGGACCCAAGGCTACACCAAGTGAAGCACAACCTAGATGAGAGTTATATAAATCATTATCCGATTTACTGTACTGCATGCCCTGAATGTATGTTCATGAGTCACAGGCCAGTGAAATAGGTAATATTATGGAAAGAAGTACTATTGCCATTTTTCATTCCTGCATAAATGCTCCTGATCGCACATTATGCCCAAGGCTGTTAGTTGTTTATCAGTAGTCTCGAGCTCAATGCCACAATGCCATAATGCTGGAGTGATTCTGTATGATCAAAAAAGACAAGAGCTCTCCCAGCTAAATCCAAACATGGGATCCTTGACTTTCCACACGTAAAACATCACAAAGGACAACCAAGCGTGCCACTGGAGGCAGCTGCTCGCGGGATTGTGCCCCAAAAAGAGGGCACACACAAAATGAGAAGGGCGACAAAAAAAAAAAAAACTGGGGGTGTGATCTCCTTAACCAGTAATAGACCATTTATATGATATGTATAATGGGCTGCCACAAATATTCACAAGTATTCATCTTATTTTCGGTGAGCCTCTCTTTAAAGACGTGTTCTTCACGGCGTATCTTTTGTGAATATATGATCAGAGGCACGACAGGCCCGGTCTTTAATCTTACACTGGCCTTGGAA
>OMOT01060277.1:0-12498 GCA_900312575.1 Acanthochaenus luetkenii | reverse complement strand
TTTTCTCCTCTCTCTCCTCTCTCTCTCTCTCTCTCTCTCTCTCTCTCTCTCTCTCTCTCTCTCACACACACACACACATGTATACACATACATGCACACGTAAACACTCAAAACAACATGCACGATCACTGCCACACATCCACAAACTCAGTCACCCTCCCCTCCCCCTTTCACTCACACAATCTGCCACATGGTTTGATTTCCTGATGTCTCCTCTTGAAATAGTAATATCCTTCCTGTTTAATTATCCAGCCATCATAGAGACTGTGCAGACACCTAAGAGCATATGGAACGAGCTGATGAATTTGGACTGAGTCGGTTCGAACTTCCTGGTATGATACCCTGTAGAGTTGAGCTGCTCAGTCATATTTAATGCACTGTATGCCGTGTACTAATGAATATGTTGCTTGAATTTGTCCATCAAAACAGAATTTAATTCAGTCCAATGTCGATACTCAACTTCCTATCAAGTGACTATAATGTGTCACACGTAAAATAAACATCAAGTGATAGTCAATAGCCCCTTTCACACACGCAGCCTCTGTTCCGTTAAGGTCACTGGGTTCTGGGGAGAGAATGGAGCCGGTGTTGAAATGCCATCAAATCACTTCCCGCAATTTCCTTGCTCAAGACGTAACGTTACTGGTAAAGTTCCATATGGAAAATGTGCGAACAACGCCATAACATTAACGTCACAACGTTAGGACGCTCCGTTGGCCGGCTGTGTGAGCCAATCACACAGTTCTCAAGCAGGTGACGAGTTTATTCGTGTCGGAGGGAAATACAAACCACTGTACAACGGGCTGGAGAAGTTTGGGACTATGGTTTGTTCAAAAAGCTGGAACTGGACAGATGTGGAAAGAAGAGAGCTCCACAAGGAATTTAACGGTCTTCCCAGCATTGCGTGAACGGTAGCGTTACTTTAAAAAGGCAGAACGGCATGTTGTCTTCTGTGAACAACGGAAACCTTTACCGGAAAAACGAATCCAGCAATATAACAGGATTGATGTTCCAGCTCAAACACCTGATCCAGTCCTGATTCAGTTTCTTTCTCGCTCCCTGTTTCTTTCTCGCTCCCAGTTTCCCGCCAGTCACCAGGTGCAATCCATCCTCTTATCAGCCAGGTTCTATCCATTCCCTAATCAGCCGCTCCCTACAGACTGTTGTGTTGCCTTGTGTCTTTGCCAGATCGTCTTTTGTGTTTTCAAGTTCATTCAAGCCTTGTGTTCTGTTTAACCTGAACTCTGCCTGTTTGTTGGACTTGGTACTAATGTTATTTTCCTGACTGCTTTATTTAGGGCGACCAAACTTGCCTGAGTATTTTCCTGAGCCTGCCTGCTGTTTTGGACCGTTCACCTGGTCGCCTGATCCACCTGCCTGTTTGGTCTGAGGGTCTGTATCTGGGTCCTCTTCTGGTGTTTGATACTCATAATTGTGTCTATAGATATTCAGTGTCTGGGGTTCATCTTAGGGTTAATGTTAGAAACAAGGTCAGGTTAGGGTTAAATAGTCAAGTGACACTTTGTTGAACATTAGACTATCCAAATAAAATGTGACTAAATACTTTACTGTTGTCTAAACTCTCATTTCCTTGTGCTGTTACAAACCCCATTCAGCAGAAGGATAAACCGTGAAATCAAGTTGGCTACAGTCACCTAACAGTGTTAGCTGGCAGACATAGCTAACGTAAAGAAGTTGGCTGTCTTAAGTGCTGCAAAGGATATGAAGCGTAATATTAGCATTAGCCAAACCTGCTTCCCTGTGTCCAACACTCGCCTCGTCTCAGTCAGATGAGATGGTTTCCACTTGTTGAGGTTATCGCCTCCACCTGAGATCTACAGTGGAGGCGCTTCCTGTCTCGCGGATCTGACTTATTATGGTTTCGTCTCGTACTTTATCACTGGTTAACATTTATCTTGCTTTAGATAAAAGGAAAACTCTGACTTTTGGAATCTCTGCGTTGGAGGTGACGGATTGATAATAATGGGGGTAGTTTATGAAAAATGCATTGAGGTTAAGTATAATGGGATCAGACACATTGATTGTAACCTCCCCCCTTCATCGTAGACACACACACACACACACACACACACACACACACTCCTTTTCACGTCCTTCCCCACCTTTTGGCTTCCAGCAGTCTCTGACGCCTTAACCTCCCCCGTCCACCCACCCACACGCCCGCGCTAATCTCCTCGCCTCATTGATGGCGATCGCTCGGCGTGACTTCTGGCAGATAAGGCCAGTCCCTCAGATCCTCTCTCCCTCCCTCCCCTCCATCCCTTCCTGTCGATTTAGTCACTTCCCTACTGTCCGGCCATTGGATATTAGAAGTCCAGTCACAAAGCAGGGCTCTGTGACTCAGCCGTGCTTTGTCGGGATTAAACTGTTAACTGGGTTGCGACAAGTTTGGAAAGACGAGCCTTTGAAATGCAAAGCGCACATAAAAGGGAAGTAACAACCGTGATGTTTGGGGGGTTTCCATGTGAACGTTGGTTTGAATTGTATCAACTCAGTTCTGGAGCCTGTTTGTTCTTGGTCTCGATAGCCCCGAGGTCTGGCGTGACTCGGCTTTGTTCCAACATTTCCTGCGGCGTTTCTGAAAGCTCTGAGAAATACTAGAACGGTCCATGATTAAGGTAGATTGAGAATGAAATGGCTGTGCTGCTGCGTTCCCATTCATCATATTCAAGGGATGTCATCATCCAGAAAAGAAAAAGAAAGCATGAAAGAACACAGAGGAACCGGATAAAATAATCTCCTCCCTTATTTTAAGGCTCGGACCAATTTCTCCCTTTAATTACATGTCACTTCTGACATGATGGTTAAAGGAGGGGCGGCAGTGTCTTTAAACCTGGGAGGAAATGCCTCGTCTCTTGTCACTTCCAAAGATGTTGACCATATACGGCACGTGTCTGGTACGTCTGGTCTTTACTGTGGCGACAAATAGGTACAAATGGTCAGGAGTTAGAGGTTTTTACAGCTTCGTCCTGTGAACCAGACTGCCGGAATGGAGAGTGGGCCCTAAAACCCGAGGTGGCAGATCAGACAGGAAGCGCGAGCCACTTGGTCACCGGGACGTCCTGTGTTGACTCCATTTCAAAGGGACAGTAGCCGAGCTCTTTTTTGGGATGGCTGGTCTCCCCAGCGGACCGAGTGCAGGTGTCCATTAGACACATTTCAAGGAGTTAATCTGTAAGCCATCAAAAGGCCCCTCGCCAAAACAAGACCTGACGTTGAATAAAGCAGTGATGAGGTGTACACGTATAACATGAATAATGAATGACTGCATGCTGAATAAATGCATTTTCATTTCTGGCACGTTGACTGAAAAATGCGTTGAAAATCAAAACGTATGTTAATTTTCAGCCCTTGGTAAACAGCAGCGGCAGCAAAACGGTTCGCATTTGAATGACAAATCCACGCTGAGCCTCCACTCAGACATTTAAATCCAGTTGTAATTTCAAGTGGAGAATTTTGAATTCAGGTTCCTTCTCCTCCGCCCACCCCCGTTGGCGTCTTCCTCCCCATCTGATTGACACCCAGTCTTATTGTCTGCGGTCTATTTAATGCGATGGGATGTGCATTTTACTGACGACCACATGATGGGAGCGAGTGCTGTTTGTTTTCACCGTGGTAAAGGCAGTAAAGAGATTCCAAGGCCAGTGGAAACCCAGGCTCCAGTGTCGCCTGCTGGGATGCAGACTGATCCGCGTTACAGGACAAAAAAAACTGCTGACCAGACGGCACGATGAGTGAAATGGGGAACAGGACCAAAACATGGTTGGGAGCAGATCGAACCCACCGATGATGTGTATTTTACAATGTCTAACTTGAAGAGGAAATAAGAGAAGGAACCCAAATTATATGGCATTGTGCTTTTCCCCCCAAATGGCTCCATCAACCTGGTGAGAGCGTCAGCTGACTAATACACACAGTGAGCCAAGTCCGACCTTCCAAATAGCAGATCATTGCCAACTTCTTTTCCTTGAGACCTGACAGCACCTCTTTACATAATGGACTGCCAGTGAGTAACTATTCACATTTACATCAGTGCATTTACAATGGAAATTGTAACTGAATCATGCAATGCATTTTATATATATGTGCGAGTTCAAGGGAGAGAACGGAATCATGATGTCTGCCATAAGGTTTTGGCACCGTGTCCAGTCTCCTTGTTTGTGCGGTAGCCACAGGCAACTCCACACAGTGGCTTTGTCAGAGATAGATGACATCGTAATCCAGTTAGACTTAGCCTCATTCTCATCAGAGCGCTCTGACCTGGAAAAGCTTTCCAACGCAGCGGCCGTTTCATGGTGTGAAAAACTGTACGTTGAGACTTGGGTGGTTTTTGCTGCGATATTAGTGTTGTTCAATAAATCTGGGAATCCAGAGAGTTGGAAAGTAGAAATGAATAACTCAGGCCTGAAAAATGACTATTTTGACTTCGTAAGCTACTCTCTTGGAAGCGGATTTAGGCTAAAGGTGGGACACATGTGACCCACTGGATCCTCATAGGATATCGTAAAACATCACAGAGGAACAAAACGATTGAATTCTGAGCGGTGACTGTTCAGGTGTTACAGCAGCAACTGGCAGAACAATGGCAGAAATGGGGAAGGCAATAGAAATAAAAAACACAGGTAATAATAATAATAATGGGCACTTATAAATAAAGCACGATACAAATGTACAACTGTATCACTAAATTGAGTCCTGTGCGGGATGAGTCCCATGATATAGTCCAGAGATGTGTAATCTCCATGTAGTAGTAGTAGTAGTAGTAATAATATGAATTAGAGTGTCACTCCTTGTATATAAAACCATATACAAGTATAAAAACACTAACAACAAAGTATACATACACAGACCATTCAAAATTTTATTATAAGAGACTATACATTAATAAAACCATTATAAAATGTTTACTAAGCATTAAGACAAACAACATTACAAACAACATTATTCACATAGAATATAACTAAAATATTAATCCATGCAATACATCAAAAAATCAAATTCCTGGAGAAAAAAAATACATTACAACAGACATCTTCTGCTCCGCCATGAATTTTCCTGAAACGAAGCTACACATCCCAGTGACACCTTCGTGTTCTCTGAGGCTTGTTTTCTGCCGTCGGGATCTTTCTCCTGAAGTTCAGTTCAGACGTTACGTCACTGCCAACACTTCTCCCACCGTGCGTACACCCATCAGAAAATCAATATGCGGACATATCGCCTCATCTCCTCCAGCCTGTCAAACTGACCATCACGTCCCACCATTCAAAGCGTTCTTCAGGGCACCACGTGACCTGTCCTCCTATAGTGAATCAGAAACACAGCTCTGCAGTGCCTCTTCCCATCTCCCGGCTCATCCATTATCCACCATCTGAACGGACCCTCATCCATCAAGGACCACGCAATTAAGGCTGAGGGTTCAATCTGCCGTTCGCCCCCCTCACTCAAAACGCGTCGTTTTATCGCCAATGAGGCAGACGACAAAATGTGTCTGATTGTGACAACAAGCAGATCATTGTAACTAATTTGACGATGCCGTGGGCAAAGACGGCAGAGCCGACACCTCTCCAGGTGCTGGTCTGGCTTTTAAAATGAGAAATGGTATTGTCCTAATACATGAGAGTTTGGGATGGTTGATGAGTATTGATTAGTGCAGAGCGGGGACACTCAATGTTGTAGATTGAGCTCTTGTGGATGTAGTAGTTATTTGGTAAGGAGGTAGGATGTTATAACTGTATTAAGGAATATAGATCAAGCCGTTATATTGGAATGCAGTATTCATTTCAATGGAGACTAATGCTGCGCTCACGTCATGTTGGATTTACCGTAAATAAGACGTGAAGACTAGGAACAACTAGGAATTAGGAAAATAGGATATGTGGGATTTTGTCTGTGGGCTCAGATATCTCCCACTTAGTGTCACACATTGTGAAAGTGTGTCAACACAAGCGGTAAACACAATGTCGGCAGTCCAAAATCTCAATTACCAGTTATATTCACGGTAACTCAGGAAAAGCGAGTAATGTCTGCTGCAGTTCATTTATGGTTGATTTTTAGTTAATACATTCGAACGAGTTAAACATGTTGTAGCGTCCATGTTGCAGCAATGTGAAGTTATCCCATTCTTACACTTCTTCCGATATGGCACAAGAGAGCACGGACAAACCTAGTCGCTTCTGGGGAACCAAGCAGTAGAGCGGAATGTCATTTAAATAACATAACTAAGACCAAGGTGAGGAAAGGCTACATCAACACACCTACAAATATTTGGACTTATCTTTACCTCCAAACCCCCTTTCTCCCCCATTATGCTATTACACCCAGGCTTGTGCACAAGGCACAAATTCAATCAGGGGAAAGGAGCGTAGGGCGGAAGGGCGGACTATTCTGAGGCTACAAAAATTCAATTTGTTTTTCTCATTCCAGGGATGGGAGCCCGAGCGCCACTCCAGTCCCCTCGCCCCTCCCAGTGAGCTCCTTTCAATTTGCCAGATTAGCGCCCCTATAGCACCTCTGGCACGTTCCAGAGACAAGCAACACCACCTCACCCCCACTCTCCTCCCTTGCTGCGACCACTCTCTGGCTCCCCAATCTTATTCAGCGAATTAACTCCAATTTCCCTCCATCTCATTAAGCTGGCTCTGCCATCCCCGACCCCTTCTTTAATCAGGTTTAAAGGTGAACTAAGTGCACCCCTACTACCCAGAACCCTTACTATTGGGCGTCAGAGATGAGCTCCCCCATTATAAGTATGTTCAAACTGTCTCTCCCGAAGCAGCAAAAAATAAAATAATTGCCTCTATGAGCCCAAAAAATATTCTGTTTCCATGGCAATATGGTCTTAGTCGAGCTTCAAGCATACAATATGAGGGTTGACTGTGTCTCAAACAAGAGATCCAGCAAAAGATGGACTGGCCTAACATATTGGGATAAAACACCTTTTGTGAATTTTTGTAAATTGTTAATGTTTCATCCCAAAATGAGATATTGACCATTTGAAAAAAAGTCACACCTCTTACAAGCTGTGCTATGTAACGGATATAATGTAACTTAAGTCCACGATTGACAAAATGTTCAATTACTTTTACAGTGCAGACTGTATCCTCTATGTTTAAGAGATATTGAATGATGAACTTGAGGTAAAGATATTTTCCCAAAATGGATATTGAATGTTTTGGAAATGGATCTGTTGCAGCATTACGTCTTCCCCTAGAAAAGGATATCTATGGTGAGATGGGTATGTATGTTAAAGAGAAAATACAATATCGCCCATGGTTTGTGAGCCGAACTCAACATGCCTATCGATCACACCACGCACCGTAGATCGCTAGGCGAAATATAAAATAAACAAGTGCAGTGCGCCTTTAATCTTCTCCCTCATACTGTTTACACCAACACATAAACACACGCAGAAGAAGGCAACACCCCCCTTCCCTGCTGCACGCGCCCCGCCGCAGGGAAGGCTGTGTCCTTTCCCTTTCAGGGCCGGAACGGGTACAAAGTGGTGAGAGACATTTCATAACAGTCTCAGTCAAGGGGGTTCAGGTTGGCACCTTTTAGAATAACAATCATGGAGGCAGGATTACCGTGGCAGGACAAACGTGTTTCATCAGCTTCCTGTTACGGGACATGTTTTGGGGTGGAGGTAGCTTAAGGTCGGAGAAACCGGCTTATATTTACATTTCAGGAATTTAACGGGCGCTCTTATCCAAGTGACTTTGACCGGATGGTTGCCGGTTTGAATCCGTAGTCCAACTGGGGAAAATCTGTCTGGGTAAAAGGAAGGATTAAGTCTCTCCTCTCTCATAGTTACCGTCAAGGTGTCTAACCCTCCAGTGGCGTTGCCCAGTGGCCAGCGGTAAAACTTCCTTGGATGCCATAAGGCTCACAAGATATGAAACATCAAAGTGGAGATGTCAAATCGAAGCTGTCGATGGGAAGTCAGACTCTTGTTGGTACATGTCCGCCTATTCCACATGGACAGACGGAGACGCCCCTGCGAAGAGCGAGGCAGAACTAAGCGGTTGACGCCTACATGAGAATAGCGGACAACTGTTAGCTGTGAACAACCTTATTGGGCAAATTACAGCAAAAACCTGGATTGGACACATAACCCTGTTTCACAAGTGACCGATAAACAAGCTGTCCAAATGTTGTCCGTGACATTAGTCACACGTCCACCATTTGAAACACGGCAGAGTTGACGTCATGTCAACGGGGCCTCACTCTTGACCATTTGTCTGTCTTCAACACCCAGCCTGCCAACAATCCCTTTCTCCCCAACTAAACCAACAGAGCACCTTCAGAAACACAACCGCACCCTAGACACACATTCCTGACTAGCCATCCGTCCATCCATTTTGTGGTCTGGATCCTGGTCTTTTATTTTGCAGTCCCCTCGGAGGGATAAAATAAGACGGAGGGAGGCGGAGAGGGCAGCGAGGAAGAAACGGACGGAAGGATGAGCCCCTGTTAATGGGTGGCGGGGTTAGGGTCAGGGAGGCAGCTGACAGAAGCTACATTGTCAATAGGGTGTGAAATTCCTGCTTGGATGGGACCTCTGTCTGGTAAATAGCTGGAGGGACTGAGGGGGGGAGGTTGGGCGCGTCAGCCGGTCTGCCCACACTGGTCCCACGGGCCTTCCCATCATGCCCAGGGAGAGAGGAGGGTTTATCTGTGGGCGCCGGTGCCCGACCGATCTCCCGACCGATCTCTGTTGGCAACCAGCAGGGAGGCTGCTATAAAGGGCAACGGGGCGCTAAGCTTACAGGCCGCCGCCACGTAGCCATGTGTGGCCCCAGCGCTTACCGAAATAGCTCAGTGAGGATGCATCACGCCGTAACATCCCCAGTAGGAACAGGAAGGTAACGAAGGAAGAAAACTCCACAGAGCGTGCGGAACACTGATGCATTTGTTGGCTCAGCGTTTCACACTTATTTATAAGTTGACGTAATGAGCGTAGTGAAGAAAGGATAATAGACTCAGCTGTCAATACAACGTAAGCCTTCCCACAGGAAAGGCAAACAGAGCCACAATCAATCTCCGTCTTCTGAAATGCGCACGAGGTAGCTTGATGCCTACCACAGAGCACTCTGGGAAATGGAGTTCGACAAACTTTGGTTGGAAACTTTCCTCAGTCCCCGAAGTGACCCGGTTCAAACCTATCTGCGAGGATATCGACCTTTATTGGACCGAGGTCGCACCGCTCTGCGTCGCCCCCGCCTCAAACTGCGTGACACATTTATCCAATAACGGCACCATTAATTTGTTTAGCGCGTCACATTGTTCAGAGGTGGGACAGTTCCTTGCCTGGAGCTGGCCACCGCGTCTCAGGCGGCTAGACACATGCAAATCTGTTTGTTTCATCATGTGTGAATTCAATTTGCGAGGTTCTTTTTAATCTAGAGCACCTTTGCCCCCAGCGCAAAGGAGGAGACCGCAGAGCTCCCGTTGTGCTGAGAGAGAGGAAGAGGAAAGGACAAAAGGAGAGGGAGAGAGGGGAAGACAACGAGGGGTGATGAAAGGGAGAGGTGGGCCGCTGTTGGGAAGGGAGGGAGACTCAAGGTCTTGCAAACTTGGGTAGTTAATATGAAACTTCTGAACGTTCACACAGAACAACAGACAAACAACGACAGATGGCGCTGGATGGAGAGGATGAAGAAACGACTGACGTTATCAGCGTTATCGCTCTACAGGCTCGCCGTTTGTTGTCTGTTTTGTCTGGGTGTTTCTCGTGCTCGTCTGTAGAGCGCGTTCTGTTTCCCCCGGTGGATGCAGGCGCTCCAGAAGCCGGGGACTTGCTACAAAGGCAGAACGCTGCTTTCGAGTGCTGGAGCCGGGAAGAGGAGGAAGAGGAGCGTATCGCAGTCACCCGTGAGGAAGAGGGGTGAGCATGACGGTGTATGAGTGCTCGCACACATCCAGACACACACACACACACACACAACTCATCATCCGAACCCCGGTGATTAAGTACAGTGGAATGTGTTTGGAGTCCAAAGGGAATATACCTTGCTTTCTACCCATGATGCCTCAGTCAGGCCTGGATGGGCGTCAGCCAGGACGCGTCAGCGTGCAGCGATGACAGACAGACAATGTTGGCCCTGCACTGTCAGTGATGAGGCGTGCAGTGGCATGACGCTGTTATCACACGAATGTGAATCAGGCCCAAAAGCAACAGACCACAAATCACATCAGCGAAAGCAACAAGACAACAGTCTCCATTTTAGGAAGAGGTTAGCGGGATGAGTCAAAGGCTCCCTGGGCCAAATGGTGAATATTATCTATCTTGTCTATCTATTTTGGACGTAGTGAATAATGACGTTTTAACAGGCGTTGTGGCTGTGACAAATGACGTTGTGTCTTTCGACTAACTCGTGATCCTGCAACAGTGCAGGTTTGCCAGTTAGTACAAAAGGGAAGGAGGGAAAATATGCAACTACATCAACATTGTAAAGGGAGATGTGAACCATCAGAAGGAGATATTAGATTAGATTAGATGCACTTTATTGATCCCCTATGCAAAACTCACAAATTACTGCATGGAAATATCACAGTTTCAACAAGGGTTGACGTATTTCACTACAGCGTCGGCAAACGGATTCATTTTCACCCGAGCACATTTCTTTGTTTTCTGGATTATTAGGATGATGTATTGTTGTATTGTGTGTTGTGGATATGATCATGTGTGAGATGACTAGCATATGAATCTATCCAAGCTAGTCAGCCAATCGGATGCGATTTCTTCCTCGAGTTATAGATGTCTCATGGTTCTGCTTCCCATTGCTGCAGCCTGACGAAGGCCTGTGTGCTGAACTGTGTTGGCGCATTTCCTTTTAAACTGTTTTGTTTCCTTTAATAAAAGAAACCGTGAAAATAAAGGCTTTTTCAAGAGTTGACAGTTGTGGATTAATTGAAGTGTTGCCCACTTTACTTTTTTTGAATCCTTTGGATAACGATAACGATAACTTTAGGAACGTCTGAGTTTTCTTTTTTTCATCACGCAATACTCCACGCGATGACCCCAAGTTCTACTCGGATTCACCGTACGGAGGTCAGGATTTCTGGCTCGGCTCCGTGTGGCTAACTGCTCCGATGACGAGTCGTAACGGCCCGCAGGGACGAGGACAGACAGTCTTGACACACACCACACCGCTGCACTGCAGCACCTCACAGGGCCGCCGTAATCCTACCGTATACCATTACACTGGATATAGACTAAACACGGGGCCAGGTGAGAGAATGACGGAGTGTGTGATGCATGTGTGTGTGTGTGTGTGTGTTTGTGCGTGTGGTTGTGTGCATGCATGTATTTTTTGTGGGGGGAAAGGAACTGTCAGTATGTGTGTACATGTGCATGTGTGGGCCTGCTGGTCTGTCTCAAAGTGTACGGGTGTGTGTCCCCGCTCCGAGTATACATCTGTGTACAACAGCGTGTGTTCGTGTGTGTGTGAGTGTGTGTGTGTCTATATAATGCAGACCAGCCATGCCTGGAAAAAAAAAAAGTCACAGCCAAGAGGCCACTTTGAAATACCAGGTGCTCATTTGGCAAATCCAGGCGACTGGGGTGTTTACATTTCAGCGACTGAGAGGGGAAAAAGACCAGATGCCCCCTTGAGCTGCTCAGCAGGGTCCATACAGAGATCAGTCACATCGCCACGGGTGACAGACCTGTGTGTGTGTGTGTGGTGGGAGGGGTAGTTGGGCATTGGTAGAGACCGCTGGGCAAAGTCGCAAAACACCCAACGACGACTTGCTGCAGGGAGGCAGATGAAATACTGCAACAATGCTGAAAATCTGTCTTTCTGCTCCTCTACCCCAACACACACACACACACACACACACACACCAAATTTCAATTCAATTCAATTCAAACGGGCTTTATTGGCATGGGAAACAGACGTTTACATTGCCAAAGCAAGTGTGTGGTAAAACAACAAAACGGAATAATTGTGGTTGTGCTGTTAGAAATATGTATATATACAGATAAGTACAAGATAACTGAAAATAAAATAGAAAAATGTAACTATACAGTATAAACACTGCAAACACACAGTAAGTATGTGTACAGAGATCAGCACAGTGCAAATGGTCACACTCTCTCTCTCTACCCCTCTCCCTCTCTCTAGCATTTCAATAGCTCTATTGTCTTCCCCCATGGTTGACACAGTGTTTGCAAACAGCTCAAGTACTTCCTTATCAGTTAAGAAGACAATGGGGCATGGATGAGAGGTGTGATGTGTGTGGGTCTTTTTCTATTGCAAGGCAACGGACCTCTTCTGACACACACACGCGCACACACACACATACACACACACACAGAGAGAGAGAGAGAGTACCTTGCCCTAAGCTTGTGCTGCAGACAGTTTTATTGTTTCATTATGTCTACTATCAATTTACCGGCAGTAAATTCTCCCTGTCTTGATAAAACATTGCCCGTCAATTTGCTTCGCAGCACCTGCTCATAACAAATCACCGAGC
>OMOT01060269.1:2492-16643 GCA_900312575.1 Acanthochaenus luetkenii | reverse complement strand
GCCACTGATTTCCCGATTCATATCAATTTCCGATTCAGTTAGGGATATTTCAGTTACAATACCAATTTTGCTTGTATAAGAAAAAGATTATCAGAGAACTAATGCTATAAATTGTACAAGGAACCCTCTAACCTTGTGCATTATTAGAAATATTGATCTTTACATGAAGAAGTGACCCCAAAGCAGTTACATTAATGTACTTTTTACTTAACAAGACCAACAGTACAGCAGTGTATCAGAAGGGAATCGACCAAAATAAGACAAACAACCATATATTAATAAATAATTAAAATTAAACCAACAATCAGAAATTGAAAAAGGCTCTGAATTGCCTTTGAAAAGAGTGCAATATTTATTTATTTTTTGGAACATTGAAAAACAGTCTTGTAAAACCTCTGGACATTGTAAACTGTAAAGTCCATGAAACTAAAGCCCCTTCATGACTGCTTTCTCACTTGGAGATTGTAAGGCTGCCTTCAACACACCTGGGAACTGGGGAGTTAACCACCTCGTAATCGGAACTATGATGCTTGAGTGACGCAACCGCATTCTAGATTAAAAATAACTTTGAAATCAATACTTTTCAAAGGGTATCGATACCAATTGAAGTAATATGCGAGTATCGAGGTATCGATACCAGTTTCGATCCGCCCATCCCTAGTGGATAGTCCTTTCCTAAGTTAGCTGCATCTTCAGCAGATGGTTACTGTAAAATGATGACGGAGGCTTTTATTTAAATACTTAGTAATTTGGCGCAACACGTTAACTCTCTCTTTCCGTATCCCGGTCTACTCTACACATGTCTCTGTATTAACGTAACTCTCTTAGTAACATTGCATGGTAAATGGCATATATGACAGTTACATTACGTTACAGCATTTAGCAGACGCTTTTATCCAAAGCGACTTACATATCATACCGTTGGTGGAGGCAGCCATGAAAGGCACCAGCCTGCTCAACGGGAGCAGTTTGGGGTTAGGTGTCTTGCTCAAGGACACTATGACAGATTTTCCCCCGGGAGGAGCTGGACTCGAACCGCCGACCTTGCGGTTGAGGGGTGGGAACTCTACCTCATGAGCTACTGCCACACCCAGTTACTGCAACTTGAAATGCTACAAGATTTCTCCATATTTATTTAGGCAAGATTCCCAGTCTATATTCTCCATGGCTTTGGCAACTTTATACACCAAGTTTGTTACCGCGTTTCTAAACAAACATGGCGGAGACATATGTGGCAGAAATTGTGTAAACCTGTTAAGTGGCCTCAAGCCTTGTTACGCGAAGAACCAAAGTCTGGCCACGCAAGACTAACAGGGTTAAAGCTTCACGCATCCACGGGAAAATACATATATTAAAAGATTGATTGCTGGATTTTATGAATCAATATTGGATCATTCAAATGAAGATCGATTTGAATCGGAAAATAGATTTTTAAACCCAGCCCCTACATGCCAAATTTTTTTCATTACAAATAATACAACATTTTATTAGTTGTATTCAAAATATGTTGCCGAATCATTGATTAACTTTTCTTAATTTTATTTCCCATTTCTCCCTTAACAAAAAATGGGAAATAAAATGAACAGAAATGTTAAAAAAGGTGCATTTTCATTTGTGAATGTCTAACTAATCCAAACACTGCCGAAGGTCATCAGCAGGGAGAGATCATGTAGAATTTAAAGTAATAAGAATTCACTAATCTACGTAAGAAGTAAACTAAAGATGGCAAGAACATAGTGGATTATTTACAGCCCGGTATGACTGAAGTCAAGTGAGCCGCTCTTAATATTGTGTTGCATGTCTAATGGTGTCTTTACGGTACTTACCCAGCATTGAGTCAAAATAACTTTATTGTCATAACGTTTGGTCAAATATAGTGGAACTAAACGGTCCAGATTACATACAGAGCCACGCTCGTGATAAGAGCTGATGATCCATCGTTTAAAAAGTATTTCTGGTTGTAAATCAGTGGAATAATTAGCGGGACTGAAAACTGTAAAAAAAAAATTGCTCCTCCGCATTGGTTTGTTATTCCAGTCCACGTGTAGAGAACGTAAAGCGGGGTCGGGAATGACATAAAATACATCCGTAAAGCAGGTCTGTTGCTTTTTTGCGGCAGTTTCGACTGGAACAATGAAGGAAAATATCTACCGATAGACATTTTTCTGTTGTCCCACGATATATATTGTCATATCGAACAGCCCTAACTACAATGCACTTAGCCCAAATCTGATAAGATTTGAATGAACGTACACCCGAATAACAGCTGTTTATGGGTTTCTGTCTATGGAGGGAATTCATGAACGTTTTTCTTTCTTTTACAGTAGTGCAGACGGTTTGAGTACAAGTCTCAGCTTGCCTTCATTAACACCAAGTGAAGCTTGTCATATGTCTTAAAAGTTTGTTTAAGCTATGCATTTTTTGGATTCGAAACCCTTTCTTGGTCTAGGCCTATGTGAAGTGTAGTGGGCTAGGTTTGGTGTTTGTTGCTGATAGTGATCGTCTTGTCTGTGTCCCATAGATAGGCCTAGGTTTATGTGTTTTAAACAGCAAAGGGGAATCTTTCAACCAGCAGCTGTAGGTTTTATGACCCTTCTCCTTCTTCTCCCTCACTCTGCTGTCCCCACCCCCCTTTTCCCGCCCCCAGTTAGCAGAAAAATATTTCCAGATGTGCCAAGAAAAGAGCTCCCTACGCAGTCGTCACTCAGTAATGGATTTTGTACGACCAAGTTAAAGACCACTTCCTCAGATTGTTGCTTCACCAAACCCCTCTTTACCTAGACAACAGCCAGACACATACCAGTGCCTTTAAACAGGAAGATGCAAGGCACGCATACACACACATTCTCCATGAATGTAAATTGACTGGCTGCTGTAAATGAGCCGGTGTCTAATTTGGACGGTGGGAGACCAGCGAGTGTTGCGGGGCACCGGGAAGCATCATAATCGTGTCTGGCACTGGCATATGCATCTGTCTCTGTCCCTCTCTAACTGCTGGACGGCTGCCCGGAATAGTGCTGTGCTGCACGGTTTTCTATTGGCTGCACTGTCCCGCTGTGCATTGCATTACAGGGTTGGTTGGACCCTGGGGCTTTTTTCTATCTCTGCACTAGCTCATAGTACAGAGGCTGTTGCCATTCACCGCTTTGTATGCAACATGCCGGAGAGCTAGAGGGCTTGTAGTCACCCGCACAATGGCACACAGGCAATGATTGGGGGACTTAAACCCAAGTGGCTTCTGAATAACCTCACAACTGCCTTTTCTCTGTCTCATCAGCCCTGTACCCTTTTGAGGCAGCACCCCTCTGGGGCAGAGTTGTACAGAAATGCAGATTGACAGGCATACACAAACACTGTTAACGCCTGTTGAAGTCTGTTAGATAAATTGTTGCCCATCATATTTAGCAAGCTGTTTTCTCACTCTGAAAATAACCTCTTTCTGTCTGTCTGTTTCTCTTTCTGTCTCTCTCTCTTTCCAACTTCAGATCACTGACAGAAAGTGCCTTGTCAGACAACACCCCTACTTGAAGATCCCTGGACATTTCTGCAGAGCTCCAGACTTTCCCTTCCACAGATTTGACAGGAAATAGCTTAGCAGCAAACACCCCTGACCCCAAGTGAATAGGTAGAACTGCTGCACTGGTTGGCCAAGGTGCCAAAGCTCATTGAGAGTTGGCACAGAGGACATCTAAACAATAGAACTTGGTATTGTCCTGAACTGTGCCATCGCACCTCAAAATAGCGACACTTCTGCTCCCCACCATCCACCCTTGCACAGCTATCATCAGTCAAAGAAAGGACATTTTGAGGACATTGGTACAACCAGCAGAGCTTGTGTCCGAGCATGCCCCCTCTGCCTTGTCAGAGTTCTGCAACTGAGACTAACTGATTGATGAACAACAAGCTCTTTGACTGACAGACAGAAGTGCAGTCCCATGCTTGGGCCACAGGGGTTTGCCAGTCCATTACGACCACTTTGCAGTCTGCAAGAACAAACCTCGTCCACTGACCCGAGGCAGATCATTTTTAGCTACATGTTCCATCAGTTTTAGTTATTGTGTTGTTTTTTTTGTTTTTTTTATTGGAACACTCTGAAACACTTCTCAGAGGATAGACTCCTCCTTAAACCAAGTGGCTCTGCTCCACCCCGACCCCACAGCCAGCACTGCTGACATGGCTCTAAACATCGCTTCGATACGGGACACAAAATGGCTGACCCTGGAAGTGTGCCGGCAGTTTCAGAGGGGGACTTGTTCACGCAGTGACGAGGAATGCAAATTTGCCCATCCGCCAAAAAGCTGCCAGGTGGAGAACGGGAGGGTGATCGCCTGTTTTGACTCACTAAAGGTGAGGATTGCTGACTACAGTAGGTGACTGCTTTGTATTGTTGGGAGTTTGTAAAGTTTGGTTCTGTATTCTAGATCATCCTGTACCACTTGTTCCAAGGTTTTTTTTGTTTGTATTTTATTCCACAGTATTAGATACAAATATATTTTAATATCTTCTTCCTCCCAAAGCTTTTGTTGTCATTAAAGCCTGGCCTACAGGTGTTGTGCTTAGGAACATTGCTTAAAAGAAAGCATCTTGTTTTGTTCTCCGTTATAATAGTTTGTCTCTTTATACAGAATCTTGTGAAGTTTCCAAATGACGTAAAGTTAACTAATTAATACAAATAATTGGTTTACATCTCTGCAGTACCAACATAGCATTAACGTAAAATGTTACAGCCTTGTGGTTCCTAATGGTCGGTGGGTGTAGGTTGTCTGCTCAAATTAGCATGTGTGTCAGGTATCGATGCCAAGTTGCAGTTACCAGACCAGCCTGACCTATGAAGCTAAAGGCCAAAGAGGTCTCCTGTCATGTTCAGTGTCACCACAGGTGTGTGTGCTGTGTGCATACATGAATGTGCTTTTTTTTTTTTTATATGCTAAGTTCTTATGTTACCATGCCATATTTGTCATCTATACTCATGAGCGAACATCTGATCGCCTCATGTCGTCCCAGGGCTTCTATTCCCCGGTGCATATCAGCATATCACACATAACTAACAAACAATAGCAAAAACAGATAAACAAAAACAGCTTTATTGCAGTTTTCTTTTTCACAGTGGTAAAATATCTCAAATTAGCTTAAGACTCAGGATACTTTGAAAGTCTATCCAATTATAACAAGGTCACTTCACACAAGCCACCACATGCTGCAAATGAGACGACTGCAACGAAGAGCACCCCATTATTTTCAAAGCTGAAAAGTGTGAACAAAAACATTACAGCTGTGACAATGATAAATAGCCAAAGAAACTAGAGCAGAACACTGTAACTGTGAGGAGTTTTTGTTAAGTATGAACTACAGTATAGCAGCATTTCATATATACAGCAGCACAATGGATTGAGTGTATTACACATTTTTCAAGGTTGTGTGTGAGGTCAAAGGCAAAAGATAGACTAGATTCACACTGTGCTATGACCTATTGACTTAATACCGGGTTCTTACCTTACTGGGAAACATGGAAAAGTCATGAAATTAGTTGGAAAATGGTGATCTGCAAGCCTTGAAAAGGTATTGAATACAGAAATGTTTAGTAAATGTCATTGTAAGCTTGGCTACTTGCAGATGTAGTTACCTTTGAAGGAAAATTACCCAAATAACAAATTAAAAACAAACAAATTTAAATCCAATGTAAAGTAGAGTTAGATAAACAAGAGTTATTGAACACAAAAAAAGGACCATTTAAACACTGACAAACATTTATAATGGAAATGTACTTATATGTCTTGGGAAAATCATGCAATTATGATTTTCAATTATTAGCAATAATGTGTAGGGTATCCAGTTGATATCCGTAAATAAACCAAACTGAGGTAGCTAAATTTTTCAACATGTGACTGCATTGCTGCATCACATTGAGGTTTGAGTTACAACTTCAATGTAATGTTCACGCAACTCCCCCATCCTGTAAATACATAGAACAACCGTATGCATACTGTATGCAAACTATGGCCGTCATCGAGTCATGACCCTCTCCTTCCTGAAACACATGGCACTCTGCCCACACCAGCTCTGCTGAATTCAACTCCACCTTCACCTCTATTACTGTTAGCTTAAAAGCCATTAAGGTCTTTGGAGTGTTGGAAAGCCCACTTCATTACATGTATCTCTCGGTTGCTCATGGTCATTCATTTGTTAGACCCGCTTAAAATTAACCATATTTACAGTGCTCTCAGCTGTTTTCTTGGCGAGGACTTAGTTCACGGTAAGCCTTGTTGAGTTATTGCTTGGCAATCAGCCATTGAGTGATGCTCTTTCCAAGCTACCAGCCTGTGTCAGACCCTGTGACGGATTAATGAGCAAACAGCTAACTCCAATCAGGATCGATTCGTTATTGCGCCAAGCAAGGGAAGACCTAATATTCATCCTCCGCCCATTACATGATTTTGCTGTTCCTTGAAAACTCAGATCGCTCATCCCTGTCATTTAGACTATCCTCAATCACGTTCCCTCTAAAAAACAGTGGATACAGGGCAAACAAACTGTACATTGAGTGAACAGTATAACATTAAGGAATCACCTGCACTTAGAGTGTGCACCCAATTAAAATGGAGTTGCTGCTCCTAAACCCCTTCGGAGTACAGTGTGTTCTGTCATACAGATCGAGGGTGTCTCCCTGCCCCACAGGCCCCCAGAACCAGCTGTGCTGCCTAGAAGAACTGGTAAACTGTGTGTGTGAGTATAGAGAGAAAGGGAAAATGTTTTCTGCATGGCTCCTATTTCTTTACTGAATATTATATCTTTCACACAATAGCACCCTGGGGACTCGGGAATATCTGTTACGTCCTGTGGCGTTGACCCTTACACTCCTTACTATTGGTAGCTTGTAATATTGGTCATCTAGGAATTTAAGCTCATGCTGTTGCTCTCAGGTTTCTCTGTGTAAGACCATCAGCTAAATACCCAAATTGTAAAATGTATATGATTAGTCAGATCTCTGTCTCTATTGCTCTCTCTCTTTCTCCCTCACTTTCTCCATACAACCCAGTGACAGAATGAGAATACAGGATTCTCTGTACAGTACTTTTAAATCACCCTCTCTCTCACAAAGACTTTCCTCGTGATGGCTAAGAGAATGAATGCTTTATTATGCATTAGGAAATGTGTCTCGCTCCATGCCAGGCTGATTTCCTCCCCATTACGCCCGTATCGTCTTCCGGGGTCTTCTCACCTGAGAGGGTTATCATGCCAGCGCTGTGTGCTGCCAGGCGTGACTTGGCCAACAATCAGAAGGGTCCTTTTCACAAACATTTGAGAGGTAAGGCTCAGGAGTGGAATAGACTAGGAGGCACAACTGTGTTGTCGCACATGTCGGACAGTGGTAGGCAAACATGCCAGCGCAATTTGGAATTTGACTGATCTGGTTGCTGTTTTTCAGTCGGAAAAACATGTTACAGGACTATTACTCCTGTGATGACAATGGCTCCTCCCTCATGACCTCCCCTAGAGCCATGGCACTAAGCTTTCAGCCCGGTGCCCAAAGAGAACATTTTGTCTTTTGTCTTTGCACCAAGGGAGGTATTTTGACTTAATATGTCAACTTGATTCAAAGTTTAAGAAACCTTAAAATAAGGTGTGCTCTTGCTGCGTCAGGTAGAGACAGAAAACAATTTGTGACTTCATTACTGGGACCTTGATTCACCAAGGGTTTGGGCTGCACAACATTTACATAACTAAATAATGACTTTTAGATGAGTCTATGCAAATGATGGATAGCTGTAACTGACCAACACTTTGCGACATCATCTCCCACAACACAGTTTTTCAAAGGTGGTGTTAATTCAAAAATACTTAACACAGTGTCATCAGTTTGACTATTCAGAATGGCTGCTCCTACACTCAGGCATCATCACAAACAAGTCAGGCAAATAAGAGCTTCTTGTCTACCACCCCTTCTATGATTCAGCTCTTTATTCCACACCTTTTAATAAAGACTGTCAGGTATATTTTGTGCTGGGCACAAATTAAATATGAAAAAATAACCAAATTCTTGCTTCTGTGTGTGCATCCCTCCTTATTGAAGAGACCTAGAGAACAACCAAGCCTTTCAGATTTATCTTTGTCTAAGGCTACAGCAGCCAGGCAGGGCAGTCTCCAGACCGAAGGGCTCACCATGGGCAATGGCCGAGACAGGGGCAATGACAGGGAGGGATGGAGTGGGGTATGGGCGCTATGGAAGAGTAGTGACCTGCAGAGGCAACGACGACCAAAATGCCTGGCTTTGCATTTTCCGTTGGTGTGCTTTGCATTGGATGACTGAAGATGAGGAATCATTCCTGTCACTGCTTTGTTTTCGGCTCCTTCCTCTGTTGTAAAGCATGCAGCGTCTTGACTCTACCACTCTACTCTCAGCATTTCTATAGCGTAACGTCTAGGGGATTATTTGTGTCCCCCAGCTCTCCACTGTGGGCTTTAGAATAAAGTCTGTCTACACTACATTTGTCGTCTAAAAATAGAAGATGCTTCATCTCTCTCTAACTAAAGCCACATTCACATTGGGTTGGCAGACATTAGATGGCCCAACCAGGTATCATTCATTTTCACTGAGACAACATTATTAATAACCGGTTATATGCAAACTAGGTTTGGTAGAATGTGACAGGCAGCCAGAATGGCTTTTTAAAATAGCCAGTCAGAATGCAGATAGTTTCCAGTTGTATAAACAGCATGGCAACATTTGAATACCTGCAAAGATAATTTAAGCATGATGAGGAGATACATCACCAGTGGATAATCAAATGAAGGACAAGATAAAGCCATAGGGTTACAGTAGCGTAGTAAAATGGCATTGGCACAGTGCTCACAACAAACAGCTCCAGTTCTGTGTAGGTACTTGTCGTATGCATGATTGTTGAGGTATCACCATAAAAAACACTTGCTGGAACTATCACATGTCATAGAGAAGAAGTTTATAGTTTAGGAACAAGAAGTAAAATCAAGCCGAATGGATTCTGAATATCTAGTGTCTGAATGACATATAAGTAGCATTCTTGAGTGAAGTCCAAGTGAAACCCATTCTGTTTTTGGGCCGTCACCAGACTGAACAATCCTGCCCCGCAACTCTCCCATGATTCATTGCAGACGTACATAGATAATGAATGCGAGCAGCAATGCATTTCCAACAACGTCACAGCTGATGCTAGCTGGTCAGAGCGCTTCCCTTTAAGCTCTTGATACTTGTTGCACTGTTACCATGGAAACCATCACATGGTAAGTGTGTGTGTGAGGTTATCTGTCTTAATAGAATAAATGCAATCACACCATGTGATGATGTCACACTGGCCAGGCCTCTCACAGTAGCCTTTTGTTGATGTCTATTTCTCTGCTTTTCCAGCTCTTTCTCTTTAGTGCTCTGTCTCCGTCTCTGTTCATGCTGACTATGTTATTTCTTCCCGCTGCAGTAGAGACTATTTACATTCACAGTGTTGGGAGTCAATTTAGGTTCCCGATTGCCTGTCATTCTACGAATGTGACTTGTTCTTGTAGCTTTCACTTCATATTCTCTCCCCTGAAAACATCACATAGCAGCAGGAGAAATGCTAAATGAAAAGATAAAATGGGTAAAACAAAAACCCTGAAGAGATTGTGATTTTAAATAGTTAACTAATTCCCATACATATAAATCCTTCAGAATATGTTCATAGATATGTTTCCAAATATACAAAAATTGGCCACAAGATGACATTATTTCTGCATGTCGCATTTAGTGAGTCTCTCCTTTGCACTGAGCACTCACGTTGAATACAATGGCAAGTTTATTGTCTGTTGAGTCACTTCTTTTAGTGCAATACAATTTCAAAGAAACATCTTGCAAAGACTTTCATGCTTATTTGATGAGCAATCGAAAACTGCTGGGAAAGATCAGCTCGTCAGACAAATATGGCAGACAAGACAAGAAAACTAAAGATTGAATAATAATGTTATTTTAATTTTTTAATACATGAGTATCTTGATTGGTCCTATCGATATTATGTAGGCCCATATGATATATATTAGTTATAGATATTCACATGTTTATTTACAGAATGTAGATGTGTCCATTCTATTCCACTATGGCTATGTCCACACGATGAGTTTAGTGCTGATTTATTTATTCACTGCCATTTGCAGTGCTCGTGTAGTGCTTTTATTTATTTTGTCACGGTGCCTCGTAGAATCATGACTATAAATGTGAAACGTAATTGTTAATGATACAAATATTCTCGTATTAATTATTATTCAAATCCAAGGATGTCTGTAGAATTGATGTGAACGCATGATTTCTCACATATTCAGCCCTTAAGAACACGGCACACTCCAGTCTGGACAACTTACGACTGCTCTTCTGTGTTCTTAAATCCTGTTCTTAGCTAAGAACGAATCCCAGATAAGAAACCATTCAGGAATGCCAGAATTGTCCCGGAAACTTCACAAGTGGACTTAAGAAGAAATGTCTTACTATCTTTTGCGTAAACGCGTTCCAGAATGAGATGTGCTGTTGACATTGTATATCCAAAATATGTTGTCCTCTAAAAATACATTTCACTTGAAAGTTATCTACATGTGACAGTTTTTGTATATTTTGAATCAAGTATTTGTGAAATTTTCTGTATAGGTTCTGAGTTGCTGATTTTGTGTGTGTGTGCAAATCAGCAGAGTTTGAAGCCTTTAACACAAATGATTACAGGTTTGATAACATGCACTGTTTAGCTTTTCTCCCCCACTTGTTTTGACCAGTCAGGTTTTACCAGGTGACCTCCACGCCTGAGTGAGCTTCAATAACGGTCTGGGGGGGTAGTTCGGTGCATCCTTGCACTATCGTGTTTCGTCAAGATGGAATTGTCAAAAAGAAAGTGGAAAAGCCAGAGGAACAATACTAGGTGCTTTCAGGTGTGTGCAGTGTATTCTCATTTCTATCGCAGACTCAGCCCAGTCCCCCTGGGGGTAAAGTGTCCTGGTTTTCCATCACTTGGTAAGAACATCTTAATCCAGACTCTGTTTCAAAAGAGCATAAGTGTTTTTTGGGTGTGGGAGATGGCTGAAAGGAAACACGGAAAGGAAGAAGCGAGTGAACAAGGAAAGAAAGAAAGGAAGGTGTTAATTTTGTAATGACTGATAATGGAAGGGAGAAGAACTGAATGAACTGAGGGAGTAAGGAAATGAAGGAGAGAGCAAGAGGGATTTCCTGTCTGCCAGTGACGAGTCCAGCCAGGCAGGGAAGTGGGGCAAGATTTTTAAACCAATTATCAAAGATTGTTATTAAGATTCAGTGGGAAAGTGCCTCCGACCTCACATAGTTAGTCTGTCACCCCATGGTAACCAGTCCAGACAGAAACAGTAGAATTCAGAGCTTCACAGACACCAAAAACGTTTTATTTATTTTTTGTTTTCTCTTGACTTAATTCTAACTTCCCATTTCTGGGCTTATTGTATTTGCACATATGGGATCTTTAGGAAGCTTCAGTGAACATGAACTTTTTACGTCTGTGGCCTCAGTCCACCCCCCACCCTCGATCCCCCCTTGTTTTAAAAGATCGGCTCGGCTGCATTCCTCAGCGTAATCCTTTCGAACTGGGCCACACCCTGGGCAGAGAAAACATGTGGAGGGGAATGTATGCAGCGCAGCGGGTGTTGGTGTTCCCCCCAGGGTCATTCACAGACACAATGAGGCACTGACTTGAGCTTAACATGGGGCTGCAGTGGAGGCGGTGTGCTTTGATGAGCCCTGAGGAGACCCTCACCACCACCCTTCCATAACTGGGCCTCCTCGGACACAGACACATGCCCGCACTCTCCCTATCTTCCCAGTTCAAACCATGCCAGATTTAATTTGATCCATGTGATTTCACCCCCACGCCCGCAGTCTAGCCGATTTGAAAAAAAGTTGCAAAAGATAGGGAAAGATAAGCAAGAGAGGAGGAGAAAGTCAAATCAACTCACTGGTTTAGTCTCTAGGGATGGAATAGATACACATAAGTCATTTAGATAGTTCTAGTGTACAGCTAACTATCTAGCTTCTCTTTTAGGCTTTTGGAATTACATATGTATTAATTATTATTATTAGTACCATGTTGACAGTGTAGATAGCCATGCTAACAATGTCATGAGACGTTTTGGTTCAGAGACAATGTAAACATGTAGTTTGAATGGGTATCTATGATAAACGTTTATACTCCTAGCATGTTGTTTACCGCTTAGCTGCAGGTGAGCTTCCATACATTTATATTGAAACAATAGAAATATCATGAATTTAGAACACAGCCACTTATCTGGCAACGGCTTTGCATTTTAACCTGGTAGCAACACTACAAACAATATAATTGTATTGTTTAGCAAGAGTTGTGTGGCCAAATGTCATATGGCCAAGTTATATTTTGTAGGATGGACAATACATTTAATGTGTGTTTTTGATGCCGGCATGCAAAGTTCTGTTGGGAGGAAAAAGAAGTTGAGACACATGTCCGGCAGTAGCTCAGGAGGTTGAGTTCCCGCCCTGCAACTGCAAGGTCGGCGGTTCGAGTCCAGCTCCTCCCGAAAAAAACAAGAAGAAAAAAAACATGTTGTAGTGTCCTTGAGCAAGACACCTAACCCTGAATTGCTCCCGTTGAGCAGGTTGGTACCTTGCATGGCTGCCTCCGCCAACAGTATGATGATATGTAAGTCGCTTTGGATAAAGGCATCTGCTAAATGCTGTAATGTAAATGTCAGTGACCCAAGCTAAACCTTTGTTCACAGCTCAAAGTAAATTTCCAAACTAACATTTTAAGGAGCCACTTAAAAGAGAGCACATCTTATAGGTTGGGGGTTTTGATAGATAGAATGGAATGGAATACAGTAGAATATAATAGTTGAGTAGTGACACTCAACCCATTCATTTCCAGTGATACTACCGTTTTCCTAAATTTTTTATTTTCTTCCTGTGATGCAATATTATCACCTCAGTGTTTTCACTGACTTCATTAGGGACTTTATATGTCTTTATTTATAAAAGTTTTTCCATGCTCAGACGTATTGCACTGTGCTGCTGTTGATCAGTTGATACAGTACATGGTAGCATTTTAATTGGGCCACTGCTCTGACCCACATATATATGAGAGAGAGCGAGAGAGAGAGACAGAGACAACTTTAGCCACTATTCTTAGAATAGCTCTGAAAATACAGTACTACAGAATGTATCATTCTTAGGAGAGCGTACCTAACCCCTCGCTTTTGTTAGATGGTGCTACATAACATATTTCCCCATATATTTATTATATTTGGGCAGCCCGCCAAGGTCAAATAACGGCCGGCCGAGTACATTTTTGTTTTACATTTATTTCGGCTGCTGTGATGCACTAAGCTGGCGTTCAGACTTGGTGTTTCGTGTCATTGTAGTTTACATACAACAAAGATTGCACTGAAAGCATTTCTGTGAACCACCACAACCATAATTCAGTGCCCATGACGCAGCGCATGGTGTTATTCAGACAGCCGCCTACATGATATGTTGAAGAGGAAACACATTTGTAATTAGCTGTATGATATACTGTATTTACTTCACAAAATTGGTGATAAACAGATGGGAGTACCATAGTCAACTAATCTTATAGTAGCAAGTTAACCAGCTTCATTAGCTTATAGAGTAAGAAAATGTCACAGTGTTATGTTTTCAGATCTTCATACTTTTAAAATGGTTTTATATTCAAGAGGCATGTAATCCCAATTTGTTGACCTGGTAGGGATGCAATTCTTATGCCATGGATATGATTATTGTTCAGTGGTTTATCAAGTACTCTTTAGCTTTTGTTTTTTGGAATAAGTCTTATCATCTAGCAACTGGAATTTCAAGGACACTTTAGCCAGCTGATAGGGGGGCTTGAACCCAGGCCTTCCAGTTGAAGGGCAGTCTCCCTACTCACTACACCACCCTGTGACAGTTTTGAACTTGAATTCCCTCCCCATATATCTTTTCTGTCAAATGAAAACTATACAGTATGACCCTGCCATTGGTTTACATGTCAGATCGAGTAGTAGGTGATAATCACCCAATGACAGTGAGAGTCAGCACTGAAAATCTGCCCATCTGCTGTACCAATGTCTCACCTGGTCCCAATCCACCCACTAACTCTGACTCATCCTCATCTC
>OMOT01060268.1:2226-14541 GCA_900312575.1 Acanthochaenus luetkenii | reverse complement strand
TCAACCTCCTTATCTCTCTCTCTCTCTCTCTCTCTGTCTCTGTCTGTAGTCTGTCTCTCTCTCTCTCTCTCTCTCTCTCTCTCTCTCTCTCTCTCTCTCTCTATTACTCATTGTCACCCTTTGTATTGCGCCCACTCTGTCTCTTTCTCTCTCTCCCCCAGTGACCATCCCGACCCTCTCACTCTTCCACCTCTGTCCCACATCTCATCTCCGCTTCCTCTGTCTTCACTTGTCCCCTGGCATTTTCTTGGTTCAATTGTTTCATAAATGGGAAATACATTTTATTTGACGTTATTGTTAATGGAGGGAACATTTCATGAGGCCAAAGAGAAAAAAGCATGTAATGATGTGGCAATACTGCACTGTTTATGTTGGTGTCAGTTTACGTGTGTTATTTGTAGACACTCATAAGCTTTTTAAGTACAAACCAAATCCCATCAAATACTATCAAGTGCTGAAACATTTTATAAACGTTCTGTGCTGATCATTTTGATACTTTAATTCTAATTCTAATAAATATACCATAGGATCAATCCTTTCCATTCCCTCTCGTCTCACAGTCAATTTATATCTGTGTTGTTTCAGCTTTACGCTCTCCCCCAGCCAGCAACACCTCACAATAAATATAAGGGAAGTGTTGTTCAGCCTACTCATCTAAGATCAAAACTTTGTGGCCAGACAGTTCACTTTGGGCATTTTCTGAGGTGAAAATTATTTAAATAAAAACACATAATGTCCACACATTGTTGTATTGTTTCTACGATGCATTTACATAAGCTTGTAACTCTCTGAAACGACCTACTGACTTGCTTTTAGTCCCACTAATGTGCAACACAAAATGTCCTATGGAAACTTCAGCATAGAAATGCAATTGAATCGACAAAAGGACATCGTTAGCTTTCTCCACTGTGCTGGGCCAATGTTTAATGGCTTATCATTCAAAGCCATTCACCAGCCTCAGCTCGGATATGAAGGCAGCTTACAGCTACAATGTTATTGTTGTGCATGTGTGCATGTGGATTTCTGTTTCTGCGTGTTTGTGTGTGTGTCTGTATGCTACTGTTGGGGATTATACAAAATGGAAGTGAGGAATACCTCCTCACCACCAATTGTCCCTCCTGCCAAAGGATTATTTAACGTCACTTTTATCAAGCACCGTTAGTCTTCCGAAGATTCCCTGTGTGATTTACTCACTGGATGTTAGCATAAGGTGCACAAATGAACTGAATGAAGGAAAGATACATGATTACTTTTTGGATTTCAGTCTGTCATTCTTTACCAGACTCCTACCACATTATGGGGAAATACATTTCAACATTATTGTCCTTTGGCTACCCTAAAAACAGCTTGTTAGTGTTGTTTGAAATCCTCATTCAAACATTAAATGTCCCCAGGTATCCAAAAGCAAACAATAGTTTTTTTGTTTTTTGTTTTTCAGCTCACCGAACTGTCAATGCAGGAACGTTTTGTTGTCCATGTGACGCCTGATTAATAAAAATAGATTACATTCAAAATATCGACATATCCCTTTAATGTAAATGCCTTTGACAAGCAATTGTCTTAGATCAGCAGGAGTTTCTGCTATCTTTGTATGGTAGTTTAGGAGCAGAGAAGATGTGCCCTGACTATAAACTACTACATCATATACTACACTACATCATATACAATACTGCACACAAACACATCCATGGGCAATTTAGAGTCTTAAGTCCACCTGACATACATGTCTTTGGAGTGTGGAAGGAACCCGGAGCACCCGGAGGAAACCCACGCAAACATGGGGAGAACATGCAAACTCCACACAGAAAGGACTGGGGTAGAGACTCGAACCCACGACCTTCGTGCGGTGAGGCGACAGTGCTAACTTGTGAGCCACCGTGCCGCAAACAAGGCAGATTCTGCAAAGTTGGTAAGAAGACATTTAAGAAGACACTTAAGAAAATGCTCCAGAGTGAGGTCCATTGTTACTAAGGACAAGAGTATACAACAGTTAATTTCAGCCAAGCAATATGATTGGTCAAAGACCCAATCCATCATTTCACTGATCGGTTCAGTATTGAGCTTTGTACAGTTTCCCCGCAGGCTCTCACTGGGCTACAATAGAAGTCTATTGGACAATCTTAAGTGCTTTGGAAAAACTACGATAAATGTGCTTTTCTGAGACGGGAAGCTCAGGGTGTATTCTTACAGGTCTCAGTATGATCTCCTGTTAAATGTAGGCATCACAAACTGAATGTTGAAACAGTTTCATTTGAAACCATATTTCACTGACCGCACTTCGCACAGTAAATGTCCGCACTCAACTTTGGATGACTCAACCTTCAGCCTCTCTCTCTTCTCTTGCTCTCTTCTCATCCATGTCCGAGTATTCTGGCTCGAACCTGTAGCCAGTGCCAGTATAATGTTTTGCTTCCGTAATCATTATAAGAATCCATCTTCCAAGTTATTTGTCCAAATAGTAGCCACGTTGCTGCAGGTAAACAAATGCAGGCTGCTCACCTAGATAGTTTTGTAAACAGCCGTAAATACCTTTTGTAAATGTGCTCCAGTGGCGCAATCGGTCAGCGCGCGGTACTTATAAGACAGTAACCTGCAGAGCCATGCCGAGGTTGTGAGTTCGAGCCTCACCTGGAGCAGAGAAGTTTTATGGGGGCGGCAGTAGCTCAGGAGGTAGAGTTCCCGCCCCGCAACCGCAAGGTCGGCAGTTCGAGTCCAGCTCCTCCCGTGGATAAATCTGTCGTAGTGTCCTTGAGCAAGACACCTAACCCCAAAATTGCTCCCCGGCCGCTGTACTGTACATGGCAGCCCTCTGCTCCGGCCCCCCCAGCATGTGTGTGTTTGTGCAATCACTTGTGTGTATCCGGGGGGATCCGTGATGGGTTAAATGCAGATACATAATTTAACTAGGTGTGCAGTGCTCTGTGCATGTGTGTGACAATAAAGTATAAATTATTATTGTTATGAAACAGCCCTCACAGACATAGACGTCGACTAAACTTTCACTTTTAAACCTAGACGTCTATAACCATTTAGACGTCTTTTAAATGGCTATTCAATGTAAAATTGCTCAGTCTGAGAGTTCTGGTTCCTGTTACGATGCTACTTAATGTTGTGCTTCTTGAGTCATGCTGATGCTGAAACATTTCCCAAAAATATAACACATACACGCCCTCCCGCTTTCTAACAAAGTCCTTTTTTTTGGAGGGGGGGTGTAAAATCCCACTCCGATCCAGCTACTTCCCGTTAGTTCAGGAGCCTATAAAGTATTAGAAGCTGCAGCCTATCAGGTTTAAGTTAAACTTTGGTGAACTTTTGTACGTGAGGTCACAGTTAGCTAATCCTATTTGTAATCAAGGCTTTCTCAGTTCCAGAAAGGGACAGAGTTGTTTTTGGAGAAACCGCTACCATAGTATGTAACCCTGAGGGTCATGCTGTGTGGAGTATTAATTAATAATGAATTATTAACGTATTAATTATGCCCGTTTGGTTTGTCATTTGAACCACGCTCCCCGTGCTTTGATGATTAGCCAGTGGCTTTGTTTCATGTCAAGGCTGGTTGTAAGAGCTGTAGAGATGGTGCGATAACTCTGCTGTTGTTTAGCTGGGTTAGAGTTGGAAGAGATGGGTGTGAGTGTTATTTCAGATCCAATCAATGATATGATGTTGTTGTTGAAGTCGCAGCATTACTCTGTCTTTGAATGATAATTCTTAACCTAATGAATGACATTTCACTCTTTTCTGCTATTAAAATGTTTAATCCACCTCTCTGTTTCTCCCTGTCTCTCTCTCTTCCTGACAATCTGTAGCTCCTGCTGAGCCATTGCTGTGTAAGTTTGCTGACGGAGGCCAGAAGAAGAGGCAGACCCAGGTCAAATACCCCCAGAATGGCCGACCGTGGACACGGGAAGCAGATGTGAGGCTTCAAACTGTTTGTATTTATAGTAATTGTCCAAAATTGCTCACCAGTGGTATCCATTGTAGAAGATCCCCATCAGCTACTACAGCAGCATAGAATAGCATATTGTAACACAAGAACCATGTATCTCAATCAACTAGTAATCAATAGATCATTATTTTCGTCTTCTGCCAGCTGAAAATAAAACAAAACGGAATTTTCCAAACAATTCCTCTCGGCGGTGGAACAATATTGTTCCCCCGTCTAAAACAGCTACTCAGTTGTCACAATCAGAATGTGAGAACACTGTGTTGATTCTGATAGATATTTAACAGACAAGAGTAACACAATCAAAGCCAAAAGTGGTGTTATTCTTGCCTTATCATAAGCATGACTACAGTATAACCACAAATCTCTTTCAAAGCTTTTCCTACTCAGCTTCCTAGCACAAGCATAAACTAAATTATCATATTATTATTCACATCGCATCATTAGTATTGAGATATAGTGTGAGATTGTCTTATACTGTATTGTATTTGTTTTGTATAGCTGCCTGGCTACTGGCCCCACAGGCCATTGAAAAGTGTATTAATGTATTTCAATGATACAGCATATTAGCCTGGGATCATTTAATCTCTTTTTTCTGTGGTATTATTATTTGTTATTGTTTTTTACGTCAAAATTCATTAGTACCTGCTATAAACAATCCAGTAGATCCCCCAATCACTATTCTCTGGCGCCGCCGCTGGCTTTGTCCATGATGACGATGGTATTTAGCATTAGTGTCTACTAACATAGTACCCGTATGTTACGTAAAACACATCACTTCCCATGCAACACTACTATATCCCTGCAGTGTAATATCCACCGCCGCTCAGAATTGGCTGCTCCAGAGGGTCTTATGTTACGTAGATGGTTTTGTTGGAGCACGGAAATGCCAACTCCAACACTAATAGCAATTAAAAGAGATTTCTTTACTGCAAAATGTCATCCCATAGAGCTTTAATATAAAAGGCTACTGTAAGACCCAAATGCCAATTCCTATTTTCCTTTGAAAGCAGATCGACTATTGCACAAGGTAGAGAGTTCAAAAAGTTGTATCAATACCACAGCATGAATTTACAGAACAAGAGAAAGTGAATAATCATGTTACCACCCACACACTGAGTGCAGTTTTGAAAAGTTTCCCAACATCCGCAGTACATTGGGAAAGAGCGATTGAAGTGATTGAAATGGAACCAGGCTGCAAGAACTACACGCTGGAACTACAGCCGCCACAACAATAACAGGATGCCAAAGCCACAATGTGTGTGCATGTCCTCCATGTGCATCTGTGTGTGGTGTGCACACACTGGAGTTATCGAGTGTGTCAGAGTGTACGGTATGTGTTTTTGTGTGCGTTTCTGCATCTGTGTGTAGTGAAATCAGACATTAGCCTGGTCCCCACAATAGGACTAATGAAGGCTTACTCATTATCAGAGGCTCTGTGCTTTTGTTACCACTCTGTGCTTCTTCTTCTTCTTTTTTTGGCTTCTCATTGTCAATGGAGGTGATTTGTCAGCTGGGCTTTAGATTCATATAAACTGCCTTGGAACAGCAGCTATTCAGGGGTTTATGCGTATAATGGAGCCAGGTCTGGCCATGGAGCTGCATTGAATAAGTAAGTAAGTAAGTAAAATTGTATTTATATAGCGCTTCACATAAAGAATGCCCATATACATACTTGAGGCACCTCATCGCCTCCTCTCACTCTGTTACTCAGTCAGCCAGCCCTAATATCTCAGAACCCCACTTTCCTAAATGAGTCTGGCCTTGGGACCGTGACAGCAGTCAGGGAATTGTGTCCTGTCTTATACAATAGAATACAATACTTTATTTATCCCACATGGGGCAATTTAAAGGACATTCATTAAAACCAAACATGGAATTCAAACATCATATAAACAATCCAGTGGATCAACTGGGAACTAACAGTGAATACAGATTTTGCTCAAGTTGAATTATTGTGTACCTGTAATGTACTTTCTTTACCTTCATTTAATCAGATGTTTGTATAACAGCTGTTCTGAGAAAGAAAGAAACAATTATTGTCCCGAGAATTATACATTTTAGCCATTTGATGTCATCAATGTCTAGCACTCTTTGTTATTGCTTCTAAAGTCTATATTTCCTCAGTCCTAACTAGAAACAGTGTTTGGGAAAAAACTAACATCGCTGCAGAGTTCAGCATCAGGGCACATTTTCAACTGAATTTGGAGAGAGGACCATTGTGTGGAATATATAACAAGTACAAATTACTTCTGTTGTATTGCAGATAGAGGAAAGGGGCAAGACCGAGATAGAGGGAATTAATTAGAGGATGAAAAACACTATTGTAGCTTGAAGTTAATTGTAACATTGCCAGGAGGCAGTTCCTTTTTCAAAGCCCAATATAGAGCAATGCAGTCTCATTCATTTATATGGCACCCTACAAGGTAGAAGAAGAGAGGCACAGATAGAAAAACATAGAGAGAGAAAGGCGTCACTTAATGATATACACTTGACTTAAAGGGATAGTGCACCCATTTTTTAAATGTTTATATTATTTAACTGAGCCCCAAAGAAGTACTTTGGAATGCTTCGATTTTGTCCTAGCCTCACTGTTTTAGCTGTACTGGATTGGACAAATGCTAACAATTAGCAGTTGCCATTGAGCAGAATGGCCCCCCGGCTGGCCTTCTTTGAAATAACCACCTAAATCCACTCGACTTGTTAAACAAACAAAGATATAGTTTGTTGGTGTGTAGTATACATTTTACATACTGCAATGGCATATGGAAAAGTCCACAGTTGTCCAAAACATTGTTCGTCCATGGCAGATCTACTTCCCTGTGTCGTAGAACGCGGTCTGTGCTTCACCCGATACTACTGTGACTCACAGGTGCGTGACCGGAACGCGATTATGCTATAGTGCTTGTAAATCGGGAGGTGGAGGGTTTCAATTTCACAAACACAACACAAGAGCTGGTTGCTCGACACAAACAAGAAGCAACTAGCAACAATGTCGCTAATTTCCCTTGCTAATGTATCGTACTATATTCCTGCAATATGTGCCATAGGTTTCTTAAAAATATTGGACGCAGTCTAAAAATCTTTTCATAGACTGCCACTGTACAACTGAGATTTGTACATGGCTTGGCTTCAAGCTATGCATTACCGGGATGCAAACACACCTTTACGCGTCCTTACAAAATGTGATATATGGTTGTGTGATGAGCATTTTCCCCCCAATGATTTAATGAAAGCACCAGAAAATAAACTTCTGAGAGAAGGAGCTGTTCCATCCATCTTCCCATGAAAGAAACTGAAGTCCCACAGGTAAATAATGTTACCAACGCTACTTATCTCACAATGTTGTCTAGCAATGTTCATGCAGAGTGCTAACCAGAAAGAGAGGAAAATAGGAAGCTGAAATGGCAGTCATGACCAGCCATTTTTGCGCAAATATCATCCTTTTGTTTCCAACTGTGTCACTTGTAAATGTGCTTTTAAACCTTATTTGAGTGGATTTAAGCAGTTATTTTAAAGGCAAGTTGGGGGCCATTCAAGTTCAAGTTAATTTATGTATTGTGGCACCTTTGTCTCATTAAAGTGTCCACCGGGTCGTGAATAACTACAGTCTCTCTCACAGCTATCGATCTCTCTGTCTTTCTGTGGTGCTGCATCTCTAACTCCTCCCATACGTCACACCCCTAAGCATCTCTACTTCCGCCTTTTTAAAGGGGCCGTCTCTCACCCCTGATTGGCCCTGCCTGATCTCCCCGATCTGCTCAGCTGGACCCCATCAGTCAGTGATTGGGGCGGACGGCCGTCTCTGGTCTCTAGTGTCCACGTGGGGACCGGCACGTACCGCCCCTCCTTTACCTCTCCTCTCCTAACATCTCTCCGTCTGCCACAGTATATATATAGCCCTTTATCATAAGCATGTCTCAAAGGACTTTACAGAAAATCTGCCAGTCTGCCCAATAGCAGCATGCTAATTGATAGCATTGGTCCAATCCAGTACAGCTAAAACAGTGTGGCTAGCACAAAATCGGAGCAGTCCAAAATACTTCTTTGGGGCTCAGTTAAATAATACCAAAATTAAAAAGAATGGGTGCACTATCTCTTTAATAGGGACAACAGCTCACTTAATAGAGAGGAGGGGGCAGAGAGAACACTAAGATGACTAAAATACATTCTTGTAGCTTTGAGTTTATTCTGATATTGCTGTAATACAGCTGGATGGAGTGCTAAACCCAATCCCAGTCATTTATGCTGAGTTGTGTAGTTATACTGAGCCCTGTAGCTAGTGCATATGATACTATTGTATTAGTGCTGTATTCATCATGAGCAGCACGTCAGGATACCACATACTAGTGATGTACATTCCGGCTCTTTTCAGTGAGTCGGCTCATTTGGCTCAGCTCACCAATAAGAGCCGGCTCTTTCGGCTCCCAAAAGGCTCTTCATTTAGTAGCATTTCCGGTTTTTCAAAATCGACCAAAGTTAGCGATATTTTGACCAATTACTGGTGTTTGTGCACATCTATCACTTAAATTGTTCAATGGAATCTTGGTCTACCTTCTAATTACCAAAATAACATTATAAACGATTTAAATAAATGTAAAAACTTTAAGACGCTATTACACATGTGCATTGAAAGTAGAGCATTTTTATGTCTTAAATTGCACAATAAACACAGTGCGTAGTTGAACATTTCATAAAATAGAATATAATATTGCATCATAACAAATAAAAATGTGCCAAACTGCAGCATCAGAACAATGAAACTGGTTTTCACATTATTAGTGATGTTATCTTATTATAGTGATTTTAACTATTGTGGCAAAGAGGGGCAGTTTGGGCAGGTCCCTCTAGGGGCGCTAGAGCCCAGGGACAACCCTCCCCTTACAGCAAGATGGGAGACAGCTGAGGAAGGTTGAAGGGGAAGGGTAGGGCCAATCAGGGGAGAGAGCGGACCCCTTTAAAAGGAGGAAGAAGCCAGAGAGGTGTGTGTGACCCGTGGTGAAGAAGTGTGTGCGGAGGTCCATAAGGTGTGTGAGATAGAGTACGTAAGGTTGTGTGTGACATGGGAGTTAGAGGGAGTGAAAGAGTAAGAACCGAGACCAGAGAGTAGATGCTGGAGCGGAAGACGGAGTACGCTGTGTGCCGAACCCCTGACCGTCCGAGGACCCGTCTGGTGCTGAACCCTTGCTTGGACGACTACCCTTCTCCTGCCTTGACCCTGGACTACCAAACTGACTATTCTCCTGCCTTGAACCCCTGGACTCTGTGTTTAACCCTGTATGGTGTGAGAGAAGCGGTTAAATAAAGCAGTGGTTTCCTCTCATTCTCGTTGTGGACATTGTCTCTATCATCTCCGGCCCGGTGGACACTCAGTTTCCCCACGGGTGTCCCACACTATTTTGTAAAAAGAATTATCCTCTTGGCTCTAAATCGTTATTACCGAAAAAGTCAGATGTCGTAGGATCGCATCTAACTCAGACATCATAGGATCTATTGTCTTGTGTTCATTTAGAAGAAAAAAACGTCTCTTCAGGTATGCGAGTCGGTTCCCATCGTTCACCTCAAAGAACGCGAACGACACATAACTACCACATACAGATGCCCAGGCATACACACACAAACACACAAACACACACACACCCTTGTAGCAGGGAGGGCTGCTCTATCGGTCTCTCTCTCGCACAAATATCTCTAAAAGTCATTTATCTGGTAATTGTATTGTATTTGTGAGCACTTCTGAACCTGATAAGTACTGTTATAAGTGGTTCACACACACACACACACAAACATGTACAATCATTTGATTGTACATACATGCTTTTAACAGACTCATTTGGGTTGTTGAGCCACTGAGGACATTATACCATATTATCTATTGAGTGGGTGTTTATGTCCCATTCAATTGTTTGGAATCTTGTTTAATCTTGAGTGAGTGATTATTGTGTGCTTTGTTTATTTCACCTAATGAATCTGTCTGGCTTTGCTGTGCAAAAGTCAGAGACCACCCTTTCATTTATATAACAGGGGTCGTGAATCAACCAAATGTTTTCCAGAGAGTATTAATGATGTATTAAGATTTGTTTGTAATCATCAGCATTCATGATGCCTTCCATCAAGAACAAATTAACTCCAGATGTTGTTATACATCCATAACTTACACTGATCAGTCCATAAAACTTACTCCACATCTCAGGTGTCCAGTTTCTGTGTTCCAGTGCAAATGTTTTTCTCTTTCGTCTATTTATTTTTCTCAGTAGTGTCTTTTTGACAGCAACACATCCTTTCAGACCCATAGCAGTGAGTTGTCTCCTCACAGTGGAAGGAGCGACAGAAACACGTGGATTTTTTCACATCTGAAGCAAGAGTGGAGCTGGATTTTGTCCTTTCAGTGCGATCTACCTGATGGTGATAGTTTTTGAGGTCCTCCAGGTCTTGTTAGGAGTCCCACTTTCTCTATATCTTAGAATGATTTTTTTGAACTATATTCTAATAGATTTGATATTATACTTATTTGGAGGCTTTTGTGTAATCTTCTGTTAAATATATTTTTTCTGCATTATTGTATGACACCAGAAAATATATAATCTGTACTGAATGGTGGTTTAACTGGAAGTTGAATGAACGAAAGGGTGGACTCTGACTTTTGCACAGTACTGTACATTCAAACCTTAATGAGATGATACATTATTTGGTGAAAATGTGTACTATACCATAGAACATAATCACCAATATCTAATTTAAAACATTTGAGTTCTAAAATTGAGAACATACACATACAAATCATTCAAAAGGCAGACATTGTAGTAACAATTGTGTGTGTGTGTGTGTCCATCTTTCCCTCACTCCTTCCAGAGTGGTATGGCGTTGACATATGATCCCACCGCAATGCAGAACGGGTAAGTTGAAAGTTTTTGTTCTTGTATTTACAAACTTGTCTTTAACTTTAGATGTCTACATGCTTCAGTGTTCATTTCACATTCCCTGGTTGATCTCAGTTAAGCACACCCCACAAAATTCAGATTTGCTGAAGTCCTAAGTTGCTTGACTGATGCAGCACATGCAAGAATGCACACATGCATACATCAACCAACCATCAGCACAAGGGCACTTAAATGCAAATGAGCACACCAGATATATGCACATATATTCAAACAGACAAAGGGCGCACACACCCACGAGCATTAATGCATGTACACACACACACATACACACACATACACACATACTCTCTCTCTCTCCTGTCCCACTCTCTTCCTCATTTTCCCATCAGAATGATGCAGCTGGGGCATTTATTTATGCCCCTATGCATACAAGCTGTCAGACATGTAGGTTTTGATTTGAAGTTGGGTGGTGTTGCAGTGTCGCTGTAAGACTTTCGTCAGCTGAGGCTATCTGCACTGTTCCCAGGCTGAATGCAGAGTGCCGGTCCTATCTGCTAGGAATGCTGCCGGTGATGTGATCCCAGGAGACGCATTCTCCCTCCTCATCTATCTCGTTGTTTCTCTCCTCCTCCTCCTCCTCCTCATCGGCTCATAGTCAGGGGAATTAAATTGTAAAAAAATTGCCAACTTATTATGCGATGGATAGGATGTATCTCACCATCTCAAGAGGGGTGCCAAAATATGCTGAGCCATTAAAGGCTTTTTAAAAGGGGAAATCCAAAATGGCCACCATAAAAGACCCAAGATTCCTAAAAGGTGATGTAATTTTGGCTTATGATACTAATTTTAGCTTTTACATTGATAGTAAATAGACTAATATTAAATGATTTGCCCAATATAACCCCTGAAAAATACATTTTAAACAGCTTTAAACACCAAACATAGGCTTAAAAAACACTGAATGAGATGACCTTCCAAATTAATAATTGAGTGGTATATTGTCAATGGCATATGTACATAATTGTTTTTAAAAACTTTTAAAACACCCAATGAATGATAATCTATAGTTTATTGGCAAAATCTTCATATAACCAGAGATCAAGCCCTCAGTAAGGGCACAACTGTAGGGGCACAACTCATATTGTCAAGCACGATATTAGATATTACCACATTAGCAAGTGACTAGCACGATATTAAATATTCTGATGAACTGTAGGGATAGTGTGTAAATCAATGGGGGGGAGTTCCAGCCTGCAAGGAAACAAAATCTGAGAACTGTGCAAGGATATGAATACTTTTGAGCAGCACTGTACTGTTTCCATCCATCCATTTTCAACCGCTTATCCGAAGTCGGGTCGCGGAGGTAGCAGCTCCAGCAGGGGCCCCCAAACTTCCCTTTCCCTGGCCACATTAACCAGCTCTGACTGGGGGATCCCAAGGCGTTCCCAGGCTAGCGTGGAGATATAATCCTTTCGACGCAAAGGAGCAGCG
>OMOT01060266.1:0-15006 GCA_900312575.1 Acanthochaenus luetkenii | reverse complement strand
AGAGAGAGAGATGATAATGGCCCTCATATCTGCACATGCAATGAAAAGCTTGTGCCCTGGCTCTTTCCCCTTAACATTTTGTGTAAATACGCATGAAGAATAAAGTGCTGGGTGCTTTACTCCTGCATAAATAAGCAATAATTGCGTACTACGGACATTAAGGGGCATTAAAAGCACAATAAAATCAGCAACAACACGATAGTTGCATAAAAGACACGATTAAAAGGACAATAAAAGCAAATGTGTGTGTGTGTCGGACTGTGCGGCCACTAATGATGATTCTGACCGCCTGAGGGTAACAAGGACACACAGTGTCATCATAGATGCAAAGCAGTGAGTGAGTGAGTGAGTGAGTGAGTGAGTGAGTGAGTGAGTGAGTGAGTGAGTGAGTGAGTGAGTGAGTGAGTGAGTGAGTGAGTGAATTAGTTACTTTCCAGCTTCACATCTAAAAACTGTCTCTGAAGAATGAGTCTACTTTCTTGAAAAATACATTTTAAATGCATAGCAGTTATTCCTACTGGCTACATAAGTTGAGTTGTCTCAAGCCAGCATAAATAATGCTTTTGGTTTCTATACAAAAAGGATTGCCAAACTTTCACAAACAATGATTCAAACACAAAACCAGGAAACTTTACAGGATGTAAATTTGCTGTATTCAAAAAGTCCATTAAAACCCATAACTGTGGCACAATCAGCGTTATATTTAGTACCCGGTGTTAAGCCAGCAGGAAAAAGTCCTTTGTGTGCTATATACTGTACACCTGCATGCTTTGCCTGGGCTACCTGGTTGGATCCACACACATGTTTATTTGTGCACTTTGGTATTAATGTGGTCAAAAGTTCTAATGGAATCTAAATGAAATTGAAATTGAAAGAGTTTATGAAACTACATTTTTAGGAGTGATTATAGATTATAAGCTATGTTGGAAGCCTCATATAGAATATATAAAACAGAAATTATCTAAATCTATTGGTATTCTTTACAAAATAAGGGATTTGTGAATAAGAAATATCTGTATCTATTGTACTGTTCACCTATAATGCCATATATGTCATATTGTGTTGAGGTTTGGGGAAATGTATATAAAACAAATATAGACCCATTAATTAATCTCCAGAAAAGAGCTATTAGGATAATAAATAAAGCAAGTGATTATTAATCTACTAATCCATTATTCATAGGATCCAGTACTTTCAAATTGGTTGACATTGTGTATTTAAAAACAATGGAAATACTTTTCCGAGCTAAGAGTAAAAGCCTTCCTTTTTATATTCAACTTTTTAATCTTTAGTTTTCTTCTCATTTTGTAAGGTGGACATCCCAGGGATGTCTGAGAATCTAAGTAATACTTGAGGGATGGTGCAGGATAGGCAAAATAAGCCTTGGGCTTCAGCCTATTCCTTTTTCGGTCCTAGTGTGAATTTCATTGTGTGGAATGTAAGCATGTAAACGTGTATGTTGATGTTTTTGTCGGTTAATATTCACACACATTATAATGTGTGTTCCTTCACAATGTACAGTATGACCGAAATAAATCAATAGATCAAATCAAATGTTCAAAGGTTCCTAACCAGCTCCAGAGTTAGTTTGGAGTGGTACCTCTCATCCGGAGTGGCTTGAGCAATCTGATCTTCAGTGCATCTTGGATGCACTTACACCTGGAATTTATACATTTAAATTATATCCAAATGCTTGTATAATGTGCAGTCTTGCATAAAAATAAAAATAAACTAAGAACATTTATTTTCTTAAGGGAATTGGAAGTGTGCTCACATTGGCTGGTGATATCCCTCTAATTACTCTAGACAAACTATAAAGGTCACCTCCCAGATCAAAATTGTTTCAGTTAAGGGGAGGGGGCTCGTGATGGGTTGGATCACCATTATCTTGTTTATTCTACTGGCAAAGACCAAGTCAGAAAACCAAACATGCAAAGTGATAGGGCAAACAGGATTCATGGAATTCTCTAAAGATGGTGACCTTATTATAGGGGGAGTTTTCTCCATGAGTGGAACACGCAAACTAGAAGATAATAACTACCAGGCAGTGCCATATTCATACTGCACAAGGTAAGTGAACATGTTTCAAATATGAATTCATTGTATGTTTATGTAAACATTTTAAACTACACATATTTGTGTCTATAAGACGGATCTTGAATGTTGCAGGAATGAAACACATTGTCATCAGCTGTAACAACTGTCTTATTGGTGATACTAAATACTAATCCAGCGGTTCATTTTAATGGGAACAACTATTGTGTTTTCAGGAGAAATGACAGGGAATTGAAGTTTGCCCGGACAGTGATTTTTACAGTGGAGGAGATCAACAGAGACGGTAAACTCCTCCCTGGAGTGACTCTAGGCTATAGGCTCTACAACGGCTGTGGGAGTGAGAACCTGATACGGGCAGCTATAGAAGCTGTAAATGGAGAGGAGTCAAAAGAACAGGGCTGCAAAAAGAGGATCCAGGCATTGTTGGGGCATTCGTCCTCTGGAGTAAGTGAAGACATAAACCAAATACTTGGCCCGTTATCCATACCACAGGTGAGAACAAATGGCTGGGAAATAATTGTGTACAATCCTAGATTCATTCATTATTATTTTTTTATTTTTGTATTTTTTTGAAGCATAACAGTGTATCATTTGATGAATTCTATCATCTGGCCTTACTCAGGATATAATTTATTTTGGTGTTTTGTTCTTGCCAGGTAAGCCACCTGTCAACCTGTGCTTGTTTGAGTGACAAAAAGTTATATCCAACATTCTTCAGAACTGTGCCAAGTGACCGCTTCCAAATCATGGCTCTGTTGCAGCTTATGAAACACTTTGACTGGCGCTGGGTGGGGATTGTTCAATCTCCTAGTCTGTACGCAGAACAAGGCACAGACGAATTAATCAAGGAAGGAAAGAAAGAGGGCATATGTGTTGAATACAGGCGATCCTTCTCAAGGTCGTCGACAACCAAATTAAATGCCACCGCAGAGACCATAAGGAGCTCCTCGTCGAAGGTGGTCCTGTTGTTCATGTCCTTATCTTACACCAAAGTGTTCCTGCAAAGAATGGAGGAGAGGAACATAACGGGCAAACAATTTGTCGGCAGTGAGTCTTGGATCACACAGGCGGACTTGGCTTCTGTCAAGAGGAAGAGCATCTTACAAGGAGCAATGGGCTTTGCCATCCCTGAGGCATCCATCCCGGGTCTTGCCGAATTCTTGCTGAACATGAAGCCGTCCGATGAACCGCAGAGTGTCATGATCAGAGGTTTTTGGGAGGACGTCTTTCACTGCAGCTTCTCTCCATCAAATACCTCTACTATGTGTAACGGCACGGAGGATCTAACGACAATCTCCAATGACTACACCGACATGAATGAGTTCAGGGCTGTGAATAATGTGTACAAGGCTGTATACTCAGTGGCACACGCCCTTCACACATTACTGCGATGTAAGAACGGATCCAATCCCACCACGGGAAAGCGCTGTGCAAACAAGAACGATCTTCAGCATGAGCAAGTGAGTTCTGGCGGAAATTATTCAGACATGGTGCACCTCAATCCAGTGCTTCATTTCTTTGTAGTTAATGCAACATGAATGGTTTGTTTTGTTAATGTATGCTCCAAATGTTTTCATTTCAACACATGTATTGACATTGAACAAATTGTCTCCCCGCAGGTGTTAGAACACCTGAGACTGGTGAACTTCACTACGCAGGATGGGGACAAGGTTTTGTTTGATGAAAACGGAGACACGGTTGCCCTGTATGACTTAGTTAACTGGCAGATGAGAGAGGATGGCTCTGTTGAGATTGTCAATATCGGTAGATATGATAGCTCTTCTCCACAGAGGAAAAAATTCAAACTGAAAGTCAATGCCAAAATACTATGGGGCGGAAACCATCGTGAGGTAAAGAGAATATTTATAATCTGCGAAAAACTTTACTTTAGCAACTTTACTGGGAACTATTCAAATAAGGTGCTAAAAAATAATTTGATGAAAGTGTATGTAAAAAATGCTATATTCCGTTTGAACATTTTGTATTACGCCTCTGTCAGGTCCCACGGTCTGTTTGCAGAGAACCATGCCCACCAGGGACTCGTAAGGCCATAAACAAGCGTAAGCCTGTGTGCTGCTTCGACTGCTTTGAGTGTCCAGAGGGAACTACAAGTAATCAGACGAGTGAGTATGGATATCAAATTAAAATCCGTTCATGTGAATGGTAATAAGAAAAACTGCAAATAGTAGTCGAATTATCTGTGAAATGAATAACTGTAATCTAGTAATTGCTCTTGAAATAAGTTACCATTGTTGTGCGATCGCATTTCTCTTACAGATTCTCCAGACTGTTTGATCTGTCCGCCTGAATTTTGGCCAAACGAAAAGAAAGACCAGTGTCTTCCGAAACCTACTGAATACCTTTCCCACAAAGAGATCATGGGTGCACTATTAACTGTGTTCTGCTGTCTCGGTGTATTTCTATCTCTCCTGACGTCGATCATTTTCATGGTTCATAAAGAAACTCCCATTGTCAAAGCCAACAACTCCGAGCTGAGCTTCCTGCTGCTCTTCTCATTAAAACTGTGCTTCCTGTGTTCTCTGACCTTCATTGGCCGGCCCTCTGAGTGGTCCTGCATGCTGCGACACACAGCGTTTGGGATCACCTTTGTCCTCTGCATCTCTTGTGTTCTGGGGAAAACTATAGTGGTGTTAATGGCTTTCCGGGCGACACTTCCTGGTAGTGATGTCATGAAATGGTTTGGGCCCGCACAGCAGAGACTCTGCGTTCTGGCTTCCACTCTCATACAGGTCGTGATCTGTGTACTTTGGCTAACTATCAACCCTCCATTCCCAAACAGGAATATGAAGTACTACAAAGAAAAGATCATTTTAGAATGTGCCCTGGGTTCAGCTATTGGTTTCTGGGCTGTGTTGGGGTACATAGGATTCCTCGCTCTCATGTGTTTTATACTCGCTTTTCTTGCTAGGAAGCTGCCGGATAGCTTTAATGAAGCTAAATTCATCACGTTCAGCATGCTGATATTCTGTGCAGTCTGGATCACCTTTATCCCAGCATATGTCAGCTCTCCAGGGAAGTTCACTGTAGCTGTGGAGATATTCGCCATTCTGGCCTCCAGTTTTGGTTTGCTGATATGCATATTTGTTCCAAAATGCTATATTATGATCTTCAAGCCAGAACAAAATTCAAAAAAACACATGCTGGGTAAAATACAACAGGGAACTCTCTAATCAATAGTTTGAAAGTGTAAATCATGTGATCGTATATGACAACTAATAAACGTATTACATAATTTGACACATACACAAGACATTGATGTAATGCATGTTATTGTTGAATAAATCTTTTAGAATGTGGCTCATGTCCCTTTTCCGTTCTCCATCGATCATACAACTTCAATGATATATACTGTATGTGTGAGATTTATTTTGTAGGAATTAATTACATTCATATTCAATACAAATTGTTCTAACATCATATTTGTTTCAAATACTATGAGGTAGGCTACTACATTTTGCATAGTCGGAATTTAAAGGTAGTTAAAAAGTGGGACTCAAACACTGCAATTAAAGGTTTGAATACTTTGAGTTTGGTGGAATTACTTCAGCGTGAACAGTCCAACAGGCTTGTGACCACAAGATCACTGGTTTGAATCCCTGGGCCTCTTGGGAAAATCTAGGTGAGGAGATTGAAGAGACTCCCCACCCTCAACAGCTAGCACCGAGTTGCCCTTGAGCAAGGCACTTAACCCAAAACTGTTCTACTGGAGCTGCTTAGTGGCCCATAGGAGACTGTGGTTGTACTGGAAATGTGTGTAGCTGTACAAATGTGGTACAGGGTGCTGCTTAAAAACAAAACAATTAAAAGAATAGGACCTTAACATTTCAACATAGTTAGGCCAACATAGTTCTGTCAACATTGTGGGCTGATAAATGTCACGATATTGAAGGTTTCTTGTATGAGTGAGGAAGTCTTTAACAGCCTTTCAATACCCTGGACTTTCACACTTTTATTTCAGTGCAATTTTCAAGATACCAGCAAGAAGACTTTCAAATAGAGGGCTATCGTAGTTATGGTAATTTTCTTTAAATATCTGAAAAGCCACCTCTTCCCCACATAAAAAGATCAAGCATGAAATGGCTGTGAATATATAATGTTCGTTAGTATGATAGTAGTTATTATGATGAATAGGAATGAATGGCAGGAGGCCAAACAGCCTTACATTAATCTCATACAACATTCCAGATACAAAGAAATATTACTATTAAAATGTTATACTGTATGTCAAAATAAAACATGAATATAATCATTTTATGGAGGGTCTTCTCTGCTCCTTCATTTCTAATCACATGGTGACATATAAGCACACGTTGTTACAGTATTTTAGCATTTATTTGAGATATATAGCCCCATGTTTATGAGGTGTTTTCTTTCTTAAATTAAATAAATGGTCATTAAGTAGGAAAATATGGCAGTAAACACATAATCAGTAGCTGTATTTTATCACAGCAATGCAGACCATTACCAAATTATTACACTATAACTATCAATTAATTACGTTATTTATTGTAAATAATACCATTATTTAGTATTGTACATCAAATCCCACATTAAATATTTGTAATGAAATATGATTCAGTATTATTTATTTATTGGTTGATTGATTGGTTAAGTGGTTGATTGATTGGTTGCTTGATTGATTGCTTTGAATTATTTGATTACAGTATGCAAATAATGTGTGTACGTGCTATAATTTACATGTAGTTTTAGTCAACGAATTAGGCGGGACTGCTATTATCCAATCCGGTGGTGCGCCTTGTCGTTATTAAGATACAAGGTGGGATACACATATAACCTGTCTGCTTCCCTGCTCTCCCTCTAAGAAAATGACTCCCCTATTCTTAGTTCACCTGGTTTATCCTTTCTGTGTCCTCACCTCAACTCTCACCCCAAATTCACACTACACCTCTCTTTCCCCATCTCCAGACAAAGTGTGCACTCTGCAAAGCAGCTTTGAGCCAAGGTTCAAGGCGGAGGGGGACTATGTTATCAGGGGAATCTTCCCCCTTCACTACAACCAGGAGACGCCAGACCTCAACTGCACCTACAGACCACCGGCAGGCAAATGCAATGGGTGAGTTTAATAGCTTTGTAATGATAATCAGTATGAGAGCATTTAACTTATTGTAGCAGGTTAGATGGCATTTTATTTAGTCTCACAACCATGTAGTTGTCTCTTACATTCTTCTATCCAATCAACACTTCAAAGAATAATAATAATAACCAGATCTTAACTTGCCATGATGATTAAGAACAAATTCTTACCTACAAATGATAGAAAACGTTGTTTGAGGTAAACATAATTTACTGACCAATAAGAGCAACAAACAAAGGTTGTGCAACAATGGACATTACAAAGCAGAATCACTCAGTTACTATCTCAGACGATAAGACATGGGTATAATTAACGTCAAAACAGGGGCAAAGATATACAGTAATTTAGACAAAGTTGAAACATCGCCACCTCTCATATAATACCGTTTCATACCGTAATAGTACCGTTTCTCCACTCTGTTTTGTTCTGTGTTTGTTTTGATCCGAGGGCTTTCCGCTGGGCTCAGACTATGAGTCTGGCAGTGGAGGAGATACACCGGAGTGAGGAGCTAATGCCCAATCACACCCTTGGATACAACATCTTTGATTCCTGTGCATATCCGCTGACAGGCCAGAGGGCTGCTCTGGCTGTGCTGAATGGGCCGAATGAAGCCCACTCACCCATGTGCGCTGGTGCTTCCCTGCTCCTCGCTGTGATTGGGGAATCTGGTTCTGCTCAGTCCATCGTGGTGTCAAGAATCCTTCAGCCCTTCAGAATCCCAATTGTAAGGATAATCCGCAAAACACCATTGGCTTTGGCCTCAGACAGGGTCACGTCCCAGTGCTCAGTGACGATCTGTGGACCCTCACAGGTATCCCTCTAACCCACTGGTGCAGGAGCTGTGGGGGTTCTCTGTATGGTTGCATCAGATGCCAACTGTTGAAGTTCTGTAGGTTCCTCATGCAATTTGACCCACACAGTATAAATACAAAGTAATCATATGACCTATCTTGACAGTATTGGTGTTTTAATGCAGCCTGTTGTGTCCCGTATGGCTGTATTCCTATATAATACAAGCTGAAAATATGAGTGATGCTTCATTTGTATGCTGTTTACATTACACATTTGTAACAAGCTTATGACGCTTGTGATGCTGGGGGTAATTGTTTTACCATGGAAACGGTGCACCGAACACTGCAGAGCTTGAAGCCCCTTCTCGTCTCTGTGCTCCCTAGGCGTTGGTGTCTGTATGCAGCGCCAGCTGTCTTCCAGGATCCCGGAAGGCTGTCCGTCATGGGGAGCCTGTGTGCTGCTTTGACTGTGTTCCATGTGACCATGTGATGTAATCAGACAGGTCAGCATAAAAGACAGGAGTAAAAATACACGTGCAATGCAAAGATGGCAATCATTAAAATGTAACATGTTAAATAACATCCAGTTCATCAAAACTAAAGTGAAAAAACTCCACATATTCTGTACGTACATGTATATGTGGTTGTAGCTGCACTCTCCGGGCCCAGGACTATGGATTCAATGCAAAACAGGATATTGATTGAAGACCGCCATGAGCTACGTGTTTCGCATACAGCTTCATAAGGCCTGAAGCTGTATGAGAAACACATACGTATGAAATAACATCAAGTTAATATTTAAGGGTGTAAGATATATTAAAATTGAAAACAGAACAGATAAACAACTACTTTTTGACCCACTTTCCTACTCTCTAGATCCCATAGACTGCACAGCTTGTCCTCAGGACTTCTGGTCAAATACAGAGAGAACAGACTGCAGTGATGGCTGTGGTGGGTGCCTGCCTCACCTTAGCTGTCCTTTCGGTCCATAGTCCGTGTTAAGAACTCCGAGCTCAGCTTCTTCATCCTGCTCTCCCCGACTCTCTAAATAAAGATCTGTAGAAGTGAATATTCTTGTAATTGATTCATTAAGCTCATTTCAAATAACACGTCTGAACAATGTACAATCATAAGGCCTTATTGAGACATTCATCTCAAAAGTAGATGGTCAAGAAGTCCTGGGAAAGCAACCTGGAGACACCTTGGTGAAACTTTCAGCATTCTGCCATCCTATTTCTGAAATACATGTTTAAGTTGAGGTTAATGCAAAACAACATTAGTGGTGGTGATATCCCAAATATATCTCAATCTTTATTTGTTGCTTTCTCTTTTATCTTGTGTTCTTTTTCCATACTTTTTATCGAATTCTTATTTTATTTTAAGTACTTTTACCTCACTGTCTCTTTGCGTTTTATTGTATGTAAAGCATTTTTTTTGGGGGGGGGGCGGAATAAAGTTATTGTTATTATTATTATTATTATTACTAACAAATCATTTGGGGGAGGGGGAGGCATGACCCAATCGTGATTGGCCTCCTGTCCACACAATAGTGCTCTGCTCCATCTGCAGCTGAAGGAGCCGAAGTAGACTGAAACTCAAGTCTCACATCAAACCTCATTGATCAAGGCCAAATGTGTTCATAATGATATTATGACTTTTGCTGAGTGATTTACTGGAAGTATATCACACAAATCATTGCTCATGTGGCCTTGATGAAATGTGAACTGCAAATATTAATCTTGACATTCTGCATCAAAGGCTGCACAAACATCATTTTGATATGAAAAATAGCTTCCTAATGTGTATTAGGCACTGCCCCTTCTTCGTCACCTGCCACAGTGGGTGGTGTGGAAGATAAAACAATGACGCAAGGCACTAAAGGGGATGACATAGCACTGTCTATAAAATGAAGTGACTGTGCATAAGGATGACAAACGGGGGTAAACAGAGTAGGGCAGCCATGGGGGCATTTCTTCACACGTACTTGTTTCTGTGTGTGTACCTGATCTTGATGCTGTTCTCTTTGTCTTCCATTTTCTCCCCTGTGTCGTCCTCCCTTTCCTCCGCCTGTCGGTTGCAGGGACGGCTTCTTCCTAATGGGATGCACAAGGCTGGGGATGTGGTTCTGGGTGGGCTGTTTGAGGTCCACTACTCCTCTGCCTCCCCTGACCCGTCTTTCACCTCAGTGCCACAGCAGCCCAGCTGCCACGGGTGAGTCTCACATAGATACAGCCGAGAGCAAAGAATTGTGCAGAACAATCTGGTCTGTCCAGAATATTGAAGGTATTCAGAGATGGCAATGAAAGAATTGGACTGGAATTTATTGAAGTATGAGTATTCATGGCGTGGATTGTGTCACAAGATTGTCACAGTTAAAACTATATATATTTAAAAAGATATGGTATACTAATATAAGATTTCTAGTCAACTACCTTGGTGGCAACATAGGCCCAGCTGTTTTTGTATTTCTACACAGTGAAATGTTATTTTTCAGAAGTTAATCAAAAGCATGTGTTAGTTTTGACGTTCTAGGGTTCAGGCATGCTCAGACCATGGCCTTTGCTATTGATGAGATCAACAGGAACTCCAACCTTCTGCCCAATGTGACTCTGGGATACAGCCTCTATGATAACTGTGGCACACTTGGAGTTGGATTCCGTGCCGCATTATCGTTGGCCAGTGGTCGAGAGGAGCAGTATCTATTGGATGAGACTTGTTTAGGGTCCCCTCCAGTTTTGGGGATTGTGGGTGATTCCTACTCAACATTTACTATTGCCATCTCCAGTGTCCTAGGTTTATACAAGGTGCCCATCGTAAGTTTCCAATCTTCCGTCTCTATCTATCTACCATCAGACAACACTTTTTACGAGCTCTGTTTTGATTGAATTTCATTTAAAAATTCTAAATAACAGAAATAAGTGATTTTTTAATTTTTATGGGTATACTAAGTTGCAGGAAATGCATACTCTATGTCTCTTACAGGTGAGTTACTTTGCCACATGCTCCTGCATGAGTGACCGGCAACGGTTCCCATCCTTCTTCAGAACAATCCCAAGTGATTCCTTCCAGGTGAACCTCTATTCGCAAAAACAATAACTCACAGATATGTTGACAGCGTTCATGGAGCTATATGGTCTCAGATGACACAGCTGAAAGGGAATGATCAGATCATGGCCATTGTGAGACTTGTATTGGAGATTTTCCACCGAAAGAATATTCCAGCCTGAGCACTAATCCTTCCGCTCCCGATCCAATATAGGTGCGTGCTATGCTCCAGATTCTGAAGCGGTTCGGCTGGACTTGGGCAGGCCTGCTGGTCAGTGACGATGACTATGGACTCCACGCTGCCCGATCCTTCCAATATGACCTGGTTCAGTCTGCCGGGGGTTGTCTGGCCTACTCGCAGGTTTTGCCCTGGGGCAATGACCCAACTGAATTTAAGAGGATCGTCGATGTGATGAGGAAATCCACAGCCCGCGTGGTCATTGTGTTCGCACATCAGGGCCACATGATTCACCTAATGGAAGAGGTTGGGGTTCGAATACATCTTAATTTAGGAATCCATCATTTTAAAGAAGGTGAATTAAGGTATCATGTGTTGTTCCTCTAACTGAAATATGCCATGTTTTTGGTTACAGTAACGTCATTATTTAAATTAAACAAAATTGTCAACAAATGGAAACAATTCAATTATTATAATAATTCAAATAAGTTGCTGGGTTTATAGAGTGAGACCACTACAGAAAAATAATCATTGTGATTCCATTGCTGTAACTCCGCTGTTATTGAACATAGATTGGATCCAATATGCAGACTCCACTTTCAACTGACGTGCATCACCTTCCTCTCAATCGTTTGTACACTGGATTATACCGGTGCTAATATGTCATAATACAACCCACAGGTGGTAAAGCAGAATGTGACGGGTCTGCAGTGGATGGCCAGTGAAGCCTGGTCACCGCTTGTTGTGCTCCAGACCCCCCGCCTCATGCCGTACCTGGGAGGCACGCTGGGCATTGCCATCCGTCGAGGAGAGATACCAGGGCTCAGGGACTTCCTGTTAAGAATACGTCCTGACAATGATCCTAACAACAGCTATGGAAATAGCATAGTGATTATCTTTGACTGCACCTCATAATCTGACCAACATGGAGTTATCACATTATCATTATTATACTAATCTTCATTATCTTTCTTCAGGTGAGGATGTTTTGGGAATCTACATTTCAGTGTAGATTCGCACCACCTCCGGCAGGGTGGGTGGATGCTGGGGCAGCGCTGTGCACTGGACAGGAGGATCTGGGGGATGTGGTGACTGGCTTTCTCGACGTGTCAGACCTCAGGATAGAGTACAACGTGTACAAGGCTGTGTATGCCCTGGCGTATGCCCTCGATGACATGCAGCAGTGTGTGCCAGGCAGAGGGCCTTTCAGTGGGCACAGCTGTGCCAATTTGCAGAGACTAGAGCCATGGCAGGTGAGATATACATTTACACTCCACCTGTTTATGTTTCTACCTATGGAATGGGATTTTTCAGTACAGAAAATGTGCGGAATAAAAAAGAAAAAAACATTATTTAACTATGATACCAGTATCCTGAAAACATCTGACTATTAACCTCATGATTTGTTGTGTTTGAGTGAGTAGGAATAAGGAAAATACTTACGTAGCAGGATGAAAACATTTCCCATTGTGCTGTGTGACAGTGAATGTTACCCAATCAGATAAAACAACAACTGCCTGACACTCAAGATGCCTCATTGTTTGGATCAAATTTAGAAAGTTTAAATGTTCATGTCTCTCTCTCTCTCTCTCTCTCTCTCTCTCTCTCTCTCTCTCTCTCACTGTTTATCTCTTTCTCTGTCCCTTTTATCTCACCCATATCTAGCTTGTATATTACTTGGAAAGGGTCAACTTCACCACAGCATTTGGCGATCAAGTGTCATTTGATGAGAATGGTGATGCCTTACCGATCTATGACGTCATGAACTGGCAGTGGCTCCCTGATGGAAGCACAAAGGTTCAACGTGTGGGCGTGGTCAAAAAGTCCGCCTCCACGGGTGAAGAGCTCACACTTGACGAAGACAGAATCTTCTGGAATTTTGAACCCCAAAAGGTCACTTCTGCTTATCCAGCTACCTATTTTGTTGGCCTGTGGAGAACTCGTCATAACAACGTCAAGTGGTGTAGAATGATGTGATGACTCTTACTCTCCCTGTAGCCGCCCCGTTCAGTGTGCAGTGAGAGCTGCGCCCCAGGTACCCGCATGGCCAGACGGAAGGGGGAACCTGTGTGCTGCTTCGACTGCATCCCTTGTTCTGAGGGAAAGATCAGCAATGAGACTGGTTGGTGTGCATTACAAAATAATCTCGTTTATCTTTAGGGATATACTATACGTATGTATCTCAACACCTACCCCTTTCTGTTAGACTCCATGGAGTGCACCAGTTGTCCAGAGGACTTCTGGTCCAGCCCCCAGCGTGACCACTGTGTCCCTAAAAGAATGGAGTTCCTCTCCTACCACGAGCCCCTGGGTATCTGCTTGACAACCGCCTCGTTGCTAGGCACACTTATCTGCACCGTTGTCCTGGGAATCTTCACCTATCATCGCAGCACACCCATGGTACGAGCCAACAACTCGGAACTCAGCTTCCTCCTCTTGCTGTCACTCAAACTGTGTTTCTTGTGCTCGCTGCTGTTCATTGGCCGTCCCAGGCTATGGACATGCCAGCTGAGGCATGCAGCATTTGGGATCAGCTTTGTGCTTTGTGTCTCATGTATCCTGGTGAAAACCATGGTGGTGCTGGCTGTGTTCAAGACCTCCAAGCCTGGGAGTGGAGCCCGTCTGAAGTGGTTTGGTGCTGTACAGCAGAGAGGGATAGTTCTGGCTCTTACTTTCATCCAGGCCGCGATCTGCACAGCCTGGCTCGTCTCTTCCTCACCGGCTCCTCATAAAAACACACAGTACCACAGTGACAAGATAGTCTATGAGTGTGTAGTAGGGTCCACATTTGGTTTTGCAGTGTTAATGGGCTATATTGGCTTACTGGCTCTCCTCAGCTTCCTCCTAGCATTCCTGGCAAGGAATCTTCCAGACAACTTCAATGAGGCCAAGCTCATCACTTTCAGCATGCTGATCTTCTGTGCTGTGTGGGTGGCTTTTATCCCTGCTTACATCAGCTCCCCGGGAAAATATGCAGATGCGGTGGAGGTATTTGCCATCCTGGCCTCCAGCTTTGGCCTCTTGGTGGCACTGTTTGGACCAAAGTGTTATATAATCCTGCTGAGGCCTGAGAGAAACACTAAGAACGCAATCATGGGTCGAGGCACCGCCAAGACATAAAAGCAGCATTGCAATGTATCACTCACAATGTATCCTTTTTTTTTTTACCTCACTCAACACACTTTTCCTTATGAAAGTGGGAAAGTGAGACATATAATAATACTGACAAATAATTTAGTGCAATAGCAATGTTAAGTAACAGAGAAACCAGGGCTGACCATGATTCAATGTTTTTGACTGTACTCTGGTTTGGAAGGGTCAGCTGCAGTGCATTTTGTCGCCATACAATACAAACAAGGCCCTTGTAACTTTAAATGTGAATACCGTTGTGACTTTTCATGGTATAATCTACCTTACTGTGATGAAAGGAGAAGATAGTCTCTGAATAATCTATTCAGAGATTAATCATGTTTTAATATTAGCATTAATCATGTTTCACAAAGAAAAGATGGTGAAAAGATGAGCCAACTTCCCCCCACTTTATATTTGCCTATCCACATGCTCTTTCAAGGTCTCCCCTGGCTCCCATGTGTTTCACAGCAACATTGAAATTGTAGGTAGGTATACGCCTAACATCATAAGAATGAAAAAATGGGGTTCGGGGCCATCTGATGTGCTGTATTTTACTGCTGACCCTTCTGGAGCTGCCGTGGGTTTCGGTTAAAGCGGCTTTATTCAGTGACATTTATCGACTATATAGGAATTGCAACCAGCATAGACAGAACTTATCTCCTCCTACACAAGTATCTGACACAGCCCCC
>OMOT01060262.1:1549-18378 GCA_900312575.1 Acanthochaenus luetkenii | reverse complement strand
AAACTCACCCTTGACTTCTACCGAGCTGCGGTCAGCCTCGTCCCTCTGGACCTTCGCAATCAGCTGTTCCCTTTTCAGCTGTAGCTTTTCACTCTGAGGAGACACATGGGAAGTAATAACCTACCCGTGCAATAACTCCAGGATGGATAATGGCATTTCAGTAAAGGCCTTAATGAATACAATCATTACCATCAAAATTCAGTTACTGGAGAAAGAGAGAGCAGAGCAATAACACTGCATTTCATAGGGACATGAGTACTTACATGGCTTGCTAACTCCAATGTAAGAAGTCTTTTCACAAGATCATCAACCCTATTAACACAAAATACACCAGTATTAGAACAGGATTATTAAAATAAACAATGATTTATGAATGCAATATTTACAATGTTACTCATTTGATGTATAGGTACTGTATATGTATGTATACGTTTGAGCGAGGGGAACGTCAGCATACTCCTTCTTCAACATTGTTGGGGAAAGATCACTTAGCTGGCTCTCAAGGACTGGAGGAAAGAAAATGTTTGCATAAACAGTGAGCATTTCTAAATGCTACTGACTGTACAGAAAACCACTGCTAAGATGTGGTTTGCTTTGCCTAATAACATACCAGTCTTCTTTTTCCTTACAGCCCGGGCATAATGTCTCACTACTGGCTGAAGGGCAAAGCTCCCTGCACCTAAATAAATGGAGAAAAAATAATAAAAACATTTATATATGTGTATGTATGTATATATATATATATACATTCATATTCACACATTGGGTGGACAAAATAATGAAAACACCACATGAAAAAAGTCTGACAATCACCAATTCTAAAAGCAAGTCAAAGCAACATGAGGGAACTAACAGAGTTCCAAAGAGGCCAACGGTGAATCAATGACAAAAACTGCAAAATTATTTAATGTAGCAATTGGAACAGTTACAAAAATCACAACAACATAACATATGCCAAACACAGACAAACTGAATCAGCAGAGGAACAGTGGTTTGAAGTCAAAGCTGACAGAGGGATAGACGGAAACTTCACGCAATGGAAAACAAATTACCACAGAATTTAATCAACACATCTGTGACGCAGTCTTAACAAAAGCTGTATCTTGTGGTAGTGGTAAATACGTCAAGGCTGCCATTTGCCATATTTTCTAAACGTTGTATTTATTTTTATACTGAGCAAGAACAGTGACCCCTGCTGCCCAAAACTCGTATTTCACCAGAATATACTGTATATTAAAAGAGATAACTGAAATGGTAATTTTATAATGGAGGACGTTTCATAAGGATAATGCAAATTTCTACACATTACATGCATACAGATATCTGTAAAATCTCAACGTTCCGATGTTGAACAAATATGCCCACATGTGATTTTCCACCACTGAAGATATACCACAAAACACATTTATAATGTGTTCCATAAAATAGATTGAAACTGATTGATTTACAGTTATATATAAATTATTGGTGGCTGCCTCAGCAATCCCCCATAAATCCTGCTTTTTATCCCAAATATTTCCAAAGAAACTGATATCTGAAAATATTGTCCATTCTGGACCTTAATTGAACCTCTATTTCTTGTAAACTAGAATATCAAGAATATAAATTCCTACTTGGAATTCAGGACCCAATCTCCATAACTTATTTGGTCAGTTACCAGTATATATAGTTAGTAAGAATACTTAAATGTTTTGTGGCAAGTTATATTTTCTTAGGACTTTTCCTCAAAACATATAGGTCTGTCTTACTGTATACCCAACCGAAGTGAACCAGACTCGCAGTGACAAGATTATTTTTTTCTGTACTACTCATGTGACTTATATTTCTCTCCATCTGTCATGAGACTGTGGGAAAAAGTGGTCCACAATAACAGGCATATTTGTTTTTTAGTTGTGACAGTTGTGAAATGAAGAAAGTGGACGCATTTTTGCGACTGTCAGCAAGCTGAAAAGAGGATATAGCCATGTGAAATTATAGACGCCTACTTCCTCTGAATTTGTTCATAAGTTCATAAGGTTACTATTGATGACCAGTCAAATAAATACTCTCACTATCAATGGTAATAATATAATAACAGTTAAGTATTGGGTGGGATATTAGGTTAAGCGTATTGCATTCACCTAAAGAAAAAACAAGACAAAAGCAAAACAAATATATAGGAGATATATAAGACTTCCGGTTTGGGCGTTTGACCTTCAAAACAAAAGCGCGACAGTTTAAACGTGTATAAATATATTTAAACCAACGTATTTCTATGTAATCGTCTAAATATCAGTGGGTAGTGAAAGTACAAGTCCGTAGGAGTGTTTGGACATATATCTTCCGCAGCAGCAATGAAAGGTACAGTGTCCAATGTAGTCAAGTGTTATTCATGGCTGCTGCACAGCGGTAAGATATACAGCCTTTATAGTTAAAAATAACAAATATCATGGTATTTTGCATGTAATACAATATTATAATAGGTATTCAGATATTGGATGCGACGATTAAATACGTTTGTTTAACGTTATTTATTGTGGATATTGAGTGAAAAGACATATAACTGTTAACTCTCTTCACAATAAAGTACATACTTGTTCAAGTTTTCTTAATGAGGTCTAGATATTGCTACGCTTTTCTTCAGACAGCTGGAGTGAAGTGGTACCTAACGTTAATACTATATATATATATATATATATATGTATATTATCTCCTCTGCCTCTGGATGCTAACACAACCGTACAGCAGCGCCCACTAGCTAGCTAGCTTACATGTTCGGGTGACAGAGACGCGGTGGGACTTCGTGACCCGACAACGTGACTCTCACCTAACGCTATCTGGTTAGCCAGAAGCGGTCTTCTTCGCCCAGACTCACCGCAGCCGAGTCTCGGTCCTGGTGTCAGAGCTGAGGTGCATGTCCAGCTTTTCGACGACAGCGCGGAACAAGTCCCCGTTAGCTTTGACAAAGCGCCGCCTTCCCGCAAAGCGACAGCCGCCGACTTCAGAGCGGTTCGTAAAGCTATGTTTGTGAACATGGCTGACTGGTTAAACACTTTAAAAACTCTCCGAGGTGATGAAGATGTGACGGGCAATAACACTCGTCCCCTACATGAAGTTCGCCATGATGGCTAGACCAAGCTAGCAGATTGAGGACGGGAGATGTAACGTTACATTTAGCTAGGATATGCTATCGATGCTAGAATACATCGATGTGACAACTATTGGAAGGGGTTTCGAAACACATTTTCAATTATGGTTTATTTTTGTTTCTATCTTGAATAAGGAAAAGAAGTCGATCTGGGAGCCGAAAGGAAAAATATAGAGATGTTTTCTACTGCTTTCTACGTAAGCTTAAGTAAAAGGTGGAAGTCTCATTACTGTAATTGAGTCGTGTTTTTTGTGTGTGTACCAGCTTGTTCTCTTTTTGAACGAGTATTTACTTTTACTGAAGTATGTATGTATGTATGTATGTATGTCTGAAGCATTGTATAGTCTACATTTAGACAGAAGAAGAATAGCAATCAGGCTTTTCTTTCTTAATGCACTTTATTTTGTGAACTTTTTTTATGTAAAAGAACAAAGTTTTAACTCTGTACTCTCGTCATTTTAGCATTGCATGGGAATATCATATATGTAACATTATCTTTCACAAACGTTTACTTCAAAAAGAAAAGTATATTTTTTACACATCTGTATATGGATAAATGGAAACGCAGGCTTGATCAGTTTCTTTTGTTGTTTAGTTAGTGAAGAGAATCCAGTTTTGGAAGAAAAAAATAACGTGTTCACTCTCCAATCCTGTAATTATATACTAAACAAAGAAATACAAAGAATACCTGCACTCTGAATCTTACTCCCGGTAAGCTTATAAAACATTTCGACCCAATGTTGTTCTTCGTCAGGCATATAAACTTTAATTCTGACCCTGCACACAAGATGAAGATCTATTTGATGTACATTACACTATTTTCTGAGTCTCAAGTCCTGGAAGAAAAGGCAACAATGGGCGCGGTAACTGGGTGAGGGTAAATTCCAAGGTGTCCAATGGCCGTGCCATTGACCTGACAGAGGCTGAATTAGGTGCAATTAGAAGTCATCAGAGTGCAATAGACCTTTGCTGTCCTGTGGAGCTGTGTCATCTTAGCTGTGTTGATTGAGCGCATGACAAAAATGACAAAAAACATGTACTTTCTCACAGGGGAGAGAGATGTAGCTGCACAGTATGGTACAGACAGAGCACGGACATCATACAAATCATTTTCTATCATTGAATGTAGCATGCATTTACAGCTGTGGGCTACATTTGGTGATACATCTCAACTCAGTAGGCTCATTATACAGTCTGTTGCCCATTGCTTTGAACACCTCGCCAAAGCAGCTGCCATTATAGTGAAGTACTCTTAATCATTTTGAGCATCATTCATGGCTAATGCTCGCAGTAAAGGAAAGTCATCCCAAAGAAGGCCCGACTCTGCCTTTTCTCCAGGGCCAACATCCTGGCACGGTCCAAAAAAACATTGCTCCCCGGTCATCCCATCAGTTGGCATGTTGTGGTGGCTCGTAGGGCTGATGGCTTCTTCTGTCTCCAAGAGGGGCTGTGTGGACTCAGAGCGTAAGTAGACATGAGACTGGTGGGCTGACTGGCTTGTGTATGGACCAGAGAAGATCATGGTAGCATATTGAACAGAGCCGCTGTTTGTTCCGGTGTACCCAGGGGTGAGCGGTGAACCACAAATGGACTCTCCCCGACCACTGGTGTCCTCTGCACCACTGTGCAACCAAGGGTCATCACCCCCCTTGTTAAGCTTTTTGGGTAGGTCCAAGAAGCTGAGGCGGGAGAGGTACACTGGATTGGGCTCCTGAATGTCTGAGAGAGGGGGGATGTCCTGTAAAAGGAACATGAATTAGTCAGTATTACATCACCTATATATATCACAGGGCTTACTTTAATCTAGTGTTGTTATCGTGTACAGTAGCAGGATGTGAATTCTGCACCTGGATAGATTCCGACGACCAGCTCTTGATGCTGCTGTTAGCTGGATCAGGGATCATGGGCCAAAAACGCACCTTCAGCCTGCAGAAGGGAAAACAAATGGCCTGCTTTGAGTACAAATGACACGCTGCAGCGTCGCGGTTTGTGACAGTGTGGCTCTATACGTGTTATAGCACAGAAGAAGATCTCACCTTTTGTGGTTTGAGAAACAAGTCATGACTGTGATAATAATCAACAGTGACAGTCCAATACCGGATGGAATTAAAATCATCACAATAGCGAATGCATCTAAGAGAAAAAAGAAAACGGTGAAATGTCTGTTGTAGGAAAACACTTTCTCTGTAGCATGTTTCTGGAGAGCCAATGCCAAATGATGATACCGACCGATGGGCTGAGTTTTGAAATTAATCGTTGACCCATTCAGGCTCCCACCATCTGTGCTGACCATCACGAAAGCTTTGTACGAAGACACGGTGTCGAGCTCCTTCAGGACCACCCTCCTCTTTTCCAGGTCAGCATCCACGACTGAAACACAGCCACACACACGTCAGCTTAGCGCCAGGCACATACAGCAAAACGTGTTGAGAGCAGCAGAAATAAAGGTCCTTTCCCCTACCTTTAACGTGTTCCTGCTTATCCCAGTAGAAGACCCTGTAGCTCCGGACAATTCCGTTCCTTTGGTCTAATGGAATTTCATCCCAGGTAAGCTCAATATAGGAATGCCACGTCTCTTTAACCCTTATTTTTGGTACCATGGATGGAGCTGCAAACGGAGGCATGAATAATGATTATGAACGTAGTGGATTTATTGGGTTATGACAATTTTGACCAAATAGCTTTTCATTCAGCATTATCATGAATGTTTTTGATTTGAAACCTCCAGGCCTGCAAATTATTGCATTAATTCCGTATCCACAAGAGGGCGCTATTATATCACGATTCAGCTGGATCTGATGAGTCGCACCAGGAAAAGCTCTTCTCTCACTTCTTCGAAGGGGAGCCAACCCTCTCACACCTCTGCCTGCTCTTTGCGTGATCACGTCGGTGTGTTCAGTGACTTACCCTTTTGTCTCGAGTAGGCATGAGCAGTCTGAGGAAGGCCTATCCCATCCCTGTATCTAGGATACACAGAGACCCCATAGGGCTTGTACGGCTCAAAGCCTATTGACGAGAGAGTGAAGAGGTTCGAGTGGTTCACAACAGCGTGTACAGACAGGCCATGCTCAAATAAGAGGGTGTGTAAAATACATCTACAATACAAATACTGTAACATATATATATATACCTGTTATCACAAAGCTTGACTGGGTTCTGTTAGCCACATCAAAGTGGATGAGGGAGGGGTCTGTTTTTAACAAAGGTCTCCATTCCACCACATAACCAGCGGGGCCAGAGGAAGCCAGGCTTGTCCACTGGACCAGTAGGGATCCATCATCACGAGGACGGACCGTAACGTCTGATAGTGCGGTACGGGCTAGAGACACAAAAACATACTGTGGGGCAAACGGTATCGCACCACACCGTACCCGAGGCATATCCTAAACCGAGTCAAGCATATTTAGATCTTTGACCTTTACCTTTATGTTGAAGCACAGGAACCTCAGTGGAGCAGGACGTCCCTGCTGCGTTTACAGCACAGAGGAACACCTTCTGTGCCCTCTTGGGAAGCTGGAAAGCACAGTGACGCCCAAGCGAAGAGCACACCTGTCCCCTTTCACCTGGCAGCCTTTGGAGGGAGACGGTGAACGACACATTCCGAGCGTTGGCGCGGAATTGTTTCGATGGCTAAAACAAGGAGGAAAAGGTGCGGGGGCCTTTTAAGAGCAGGCTTCACACGCAAACCGCCGTCGAAACCAGAGCTACAACCGAAGATACGTCGGTTCGTGACAGGTGTCAAGCGTTGCGTGCAGGTGTGTGTGTGTGTACCTTCCAAAACAAGTGTACGTTGAGATGTTTTTGCTTGAGGTCCCCTGACACCTTCATCCAGGAGTCTAGTCGTCCAGTGGGAGCTGGACGAGAAAGAGACGGCTGTCAACGTCACTGCTCATCAAAAGCCGCCACGTTTTCCATACAAGACGGGCCTATAGATTAACTGCCCAGCAAAAGTCAATACATCAATTCAACTGGTGCGATAGAGGAGATGAATGGGAGACGTAGAACATGACATTAGCATATATTGAAAAGAGCAGGAAATGGGAGAAAAGGTAACAGATTGGAGAAAGTGAGTGTGACGGATTGTGCTGCACTGAATTGATCTGAACCCCACCTTTCTCCAAAGTGACCCCGGCCCGGCTGCTGCTCCACTCACTCCAGGGACTCTGCTGGTATCTCACTCTGATCTGGGCATAATGCTCTGTCCCATGGGGCAGGCGACACACTTCCACGGGTCTCCTCGCCATAACACGGGTGACCAGGATCTAACATGATGATTGCACGCACACGAGATATGCACGCTCGGACAGGTTGCGCCATAGCATGGTTGTTTATAAGCAGTGTGTGTGGTAGCTATTGAACACAACGAAAGTCATTTGTACTCACTGGCTGTTCGCTCCACTTACTGCTCGCCGTGGATTTCAGCCGAACCTGCAGGCTGGAGACCGGCGCCCAGGCCTGGTGCTGGGATAAACCCCAGCTCAGCCTCAGGCAGCCGTACCGGTTTGGCTCGGTTTGAACCTTCAGGATCTCGGGAGGGTCAAACTTAGCTGAAAACACAAGATATTGCCCTATCAGCAGCTTCAGTACAACAAATAGCAGTGTCAGTATCCGCCTTTAACTCTAGTTTTCTATACTGATACGTGCATCATTTCTGTGCCATGGTTTGGTGTGACCAGTGTCTCAAACGTGCCCAAGCACTGATTCGTACCTGACCCGAGAGGTTCCAAAATGATTGGCGGCGAGGACGCTTCGCCCAGTTCATTCACTGCCTTCACACATATTTCAATTTCTGAGAAGAGTACAAAGTCAGTGCGAGGGATGGTGTAGCGGTGGACTCCTGTTGGCAGCTCGTAAGTATGTTTCATATATGCGTCCCTGAAAATGAGGAAAAGGCAAAACACAGTTGTGCAACCTCACTGATGAATTTTGTAAATTAAGCAACTTTTTTGTTTTTTATGTACGCCAAACATTCCGGACCTCAAAGTAGTCTCTGGTCTCAAACGCAGATTGAATGTATTTGTGTTGGATGGCACGTACAGTCAGAACATTACCGTATCTCTGTATGGAGGGTGTACTTTGTCAGTAGGTGGGTCTCCCGCCCGGCGTCCCAGCTACAGGACAGGGTGCTAGGGACGGTGAGGTTCGTCTGACAGCTGAGGTTCTGTGGGACTGGTGGCGGATCTATGGATAGATGCAAGTGTTTGAACCTTTATTTATCCACGTAAAGCCCAGTATACAACCTCAGTCTTCTACTATTGGCCCCGAGCAGCTCCACTGCTAAGGTTTCTGTGGGACTGGTGGTGGATCTACCGAATAGATACTAGCTCTAGAGGTTTACGGCTAAAGACAAAGATTGGACCAGGGGATCTATGGATCACATCAAGAAAAAGCAGCACTTTTAAATTTAATTTGGACGAGTCTAAACACTATATATATATATATATAGCTTAGAGTCATACATTTGTACATTTAAAAGCACAGTATGCATTTAAAGGTATTTGAAATATAGATTTTACAGCATCTCTGTCCAAAATAATACCAATCAACATTTTCTGACTCTTGATGTGATGCATAAATCCCCATCTTTGTCTTTAGCTATCACACTTTCAAACGTGTATCTATCCATAGATCCACCAAAATGTGACAGATCTCTAAATCCGTTGACTGAAATGATCCCTTAATTTTTCAGGTTTAGCTCAACCTGAACACATGAAATGTCGTGTACCAAACTACAATTTACCAAACGTTCCCGTTTGTTGGTTTTGTTTTTATAGCTGATAGATGAACTGGTGACATACAAAGTAATCAGATTAACAATCAACACAAAAATGCACAAGCGGTTTAAGTCATCCTCACATCCAGCTCTGATCTCCACTCCTCCTACTATTTGACAGGGAGCGGCCTGCACACAGCAGGTGAGGTATGCCCTGGTGTCATTGAAGCTTGGTATGACGACCATGGAAATCCTGCCGCTGTCATTGGCTACGGGGCTGCTGGGAAGGAGGCGCTGGCCAAGGTGCCACTCTATATGAACAGCTTGCCCTCTGGCCAGCGGGCAGTTGTCTCTGATGACACAGGTGGCTGTGACAGGTGACTCCAAGACCACCACTGAGCGGGACGTCTGGACTGTCGCACACAGCAACGTGTCATCCTCTAACGATGAGAAAATGGGTTGAAAGCAGTTCAAACAGAGACATTAAGTTAGTAGCATGAAATAAGGCCCTTTTTGTAAATTAGTCTCATAATTACAAAACGTGCTGAGGCTTTACATTCAATCTTCACACATTTCTACGGCTATGGGAGGGAAGGTGTTGTAACAATTGTCTTTGTAACTATTGGTAAGGAGCCATTTCATTCTGCGTGCACCGCTCACCATTTCTCGCTCCATTCACAAATGCCAGCAGCATGGCAATCACTGATACCCACGTGGATGTCATTGTGACGAAACCTGTGAGGCGGCCAAAATTAAATGCGTTATTCTCAAATGACAAACTTTCACGCCCTATCAAAGCAATGTTTCAATTGCCATTCCTTCCCGAGGGACAGGCTGCGTTGTACGAGGGGTACTGAAAGTGATAATGTCCGTCGGTTCGAAAGACATCGTCAGCGTGGTGTCTCGAGTGTTTGGCATGGCAGGCTGATGTGTGTGAGGATGTGATCTCCATAATGCATGATATTTCATTATAAACAGACGACTGGAGACCGGTTTCGCTGCTGTCCGAAAGAATCAACATTCACGACAGCTTCGTTACACATTCATGTGACACGATTACGCTGCAGATTTGACATTTACAGCTCTCCTAGCTAATACAAAGTGACATTTTAATTCTCTGTAGACAGAATTAATAGATTTTACCAGTGGCTGCCCGTACATACTCCTCTTATGCCATTCAATTAGAGGGATAAAACGCTTCTAAACTGCTAGGAAAATTGCAGTTGCCAGTATTATTATAAGGTGTCGCGTTGGGCGTTTGTTGCATAGCTGATTGACAATGTGTATTGAGCAGATGACGGGACTTTGTAAGCTAAGCAGATGGGAATAATTCTTTAACATATTTGGATGTTAAGTAGGTCTCAACAACCATTACATTCGTTTTTTAAATGAAAAAGAATCAAAAGGGACAGTTGCGTTGTAACCACATGTGTTAGAAAGTTAATACAAATGTTGGGGAATGTGCTTTGTTGTGTTATCGAAATACTCGCCATTCCACAGTCCGGAAAGTTTGAAATCATCACCAGCAAGAAGCCTGTGTCTCTCTCTATACTGTCTACGAGAAACGACACGGCAGTTATGGTCAGTCTTTGAAGGCTGGTTAGGCGCCGTACGGTACGGATGGCTGGTTACTGCGTTGTGGAAGCCACACATCATCATACTTGTCACCAGAGACCCGACAAGGGCTGGTAAACTAAAAAGAAAAAACTTCCAAGAATAATTGCCAGCCAAAGTAATTGCAGTTTTCATTGAAATATGTCACCCAACACATCTTCTGTGCTGTAACATGTATAGAATCAGGTACCGTGTGTTAAAACTCGGTCACCCACTTCTACAATGGATCAGGTTTGTGCAATATTAACTCAATATGAGGCATTCAAATGTTATCATCTCAAAAGGTACTGGCCAGCGTGTCAGGTGACCCTTGTACCGGAATTCAAGACTTGGTGGGTGTTCATTTCTGGACCCTGATTGTCATCGTCCTGAGACCCACATGCACACACACACACATGCACCTATGGAGGCACACATGCATGCAAACACTCATACACACAGATGGAGACACGCACGCACAAAGCCAGTCTAATGCCAAGGAACTGAGACCGCAGCGTTGGGAAACTTCCTGTGATCTTGCAACACTTGTTCTCGGGCCTGTTTTTGGTGAGCATCTGGACTGTAGTATTTCTCAGGCTATATATCTACACGCTTATTGTCAACGGACAGTTTTAGATTCAGGTCACCTCGTTTGTTTAGAGGGAAATGGAACATATTGTGGCGATCTGTCATTAGATTTAGACAGAAATCCGGTCTTCCTGATGATCTATAGCAGATACATTTCGGTCTGGAATTACACTCTTGCTTTGGGCCAAACTCTTTGCGTCGGGACACGTCCCGTCAAATCTTTAAATATTCAAGCGACCACACAAGATGAGGAAATATTACTTGAATCATTTAACTCACAGTCAGATCTCAGCCCATAGCCCACAATAACTGTGTTTTGCGAAGTCCGTGTAAAAGGGAAGAAATTGAGAAATGGAGTTTCTCTCTATTTCTTATCAGCTGTACGCATAAAGGCCTTCATTTTTCTCTGCTTCCCATACTACTTACAGGTATGTCTGTGGCTCCGACCAAAATTGTGTGAGAGATAAAGAGAGAGAGAGAGAGTATTTTGTCAACAAACACAATTTGATATGCTTAATATAATGAGGTCATAAATTGAGACTGCCAATATCCTGTCTATTGACTAATAAGCTACCTCATACATGAATGCAAATATTTTATCCTGTTCTTTTTTCTTTTTTCTTTTTTTGTACCCATGTCACTGTTTGGTACATACAATGATTTTGGTACACTCACCATATGTTTCCTGCCCTGTTGCCGTCAGGGGTTACAAAACACCCGCTCTCGGGATTTGGCAATATCCTTGAGGTGGAGTGCAATGACAAACCCGCCACTATTTCTCCTTGGGTCTTATTTCTCACCCCAAAGATCATTTATGAAGTTAATTTGAAAAGGGATAAAGAAAATACAGTGTTTGTACTCAGATAGTAGAGAGCCAGACTTTTGTGTCAGCAGTCCTAAAACTCCCAACAACAAGAAAGGAGGAAAGCATCAGTTTCACATCCTCTTTTTGAATGGATGACCAGAACGTAAACATATTTTCCATACCTTAAGTATTTTTTATCACGCCAACGCTAGTTTCATAATGAGGTAATTCAACATTGAAAAAACAAATACCTATTCGGACAAAATGGCTGTCATGAAAATAAAGTTGAATATTATTGGAGGTGTTCGCTATCTTATGACTTCTGATTACAAAATACGCTTTTAGAGGTTGTAATCATGTATTATTATTATTATTGTTAATTGTGAGCGATGAACTTCAAGTAAAATGTCTTGAAATATTGGATAGCGTCTGTATTTCATGTTAAAAAAAAGTAGCCAGTGGCATTGGTACACAGACAACAACAAAGGATGATATATGGCATAACACAGAACAGCCGACAGAATTAGATGAAACGTCGAAGTGTTTAAAATAAGTCGATCTACATAACAAGTTGATCCGTCCATGAATTGGATGAGGATGTATCTCTCCAGCCTGAACCTGTGCCATTCAAAACCTCTATCAATCTGGTGCGAGTATCAGAATGAAAGGAACAGTAAATCGCTTGATGCGAAGATAAAGGAGAGTCAGCGGAGAGACTTGCCACTCACCACACAGCAGCTGCAGCAGACCCAGAAACAGAGGAGACTCTCATCAGCCCTGAGGGTATCTGACGAAACAATGTGGCTCACATTGGAGGACATCTGTGTGTCAACCAAGCAGCGGCGGCGGCAGCAACATCCTTGTTTCGGATTTGTGAAACCTCACTACTTCCACGATGGGACACATGACTGGTGGGGGGCCCGTTCTAGGAGGCGTGGGAGGAAACCCACGCGAACACGGGGAGAACATGCAAACTCCACACAGAAAGGGCCGGGGGAGATTTGAACCCGGGACCTTCTTGCTGTGAGGCGACAGTGCTAACCACCGAGCCACCGCGCCGCTGTACTGCATTACATGTAGCGGTTTATTGCGGCTGACCTTTGCCTGTGCAACTGCATGTATGTGTTCATATGGAGGCTGTCAAATGGCCTACAGTATGACTCCAGCAAGCCCCCTCTTGAACAACGTAAAGAGTTCTGCTACAGCCTGACCTCTGGTTGTTGAGCGTGACCCTTGAAGTAGCATATCTGCCGTGTCGCCGAGTCAACCTCAACGCGCAGCCACCTTTCTCTCTGCTCTTAAATGGGATCGTAAACTGCGCCTTGACCCCCCGCAAGGTCACTCAACACTGCTGGCCATATCGTGTTTATTAGCTTATTATATTGTCAAACGATTCTCTGGCTAAGGCCGTGCATTTCGAATGGTGCGCTGCTCATCTAACGGCCGTACCCCTGCTCGGTCACTCCACCCTCGGAAACGTAATGGGACCTAACTGCTAATCGGCAGAATTAAATGCATGCATTGGTAGGTTTTTTTGGCACGGGAAGCAACGGAGAAAAGAGAAGTAGACGGTAATTAAAAATACGTTAGCTGATTATCACGCCGTTGACACATTTTGCCTGATGTTTTCTCTTTCTTAATCAGCAGTAATGAACGGAGTGTTCTCCATCCGCCGGGGTATTACACGCTATACATTTCAGTGAGCAGTCAAATTAGCCGAGGGCCCCGGAGCAAAGTTGGAGCCGATGAAGCTTTGCCAGATTTGATTACGGTTCTTGTACCGTACTTAATAGAAAGCTGTCTCGTCCTTTAGATCCTCGCTCATATTAGTGATGCGACTAACCCCAAATTAGACATTGCTGGGGTCGTCTCACGTCTATCTGTTTTCCAAGCGCCATTTGTAGTATTCTAGGGAGAATTAGCCCATGCTAATCATAGATACTTGTCTTTACCAACACCAATCTGCAGAGTAAATACCAGATTGTATCTTTAAAAAAAATAAAAAAGATTAAGTTTGTATTAACAGCAGATCCTTGAGTGAGTTTTGAACTAACATTTCCTCACAGAATTCTCAAGAGAGCCCAATTCTGTTCAACCTACTCAGGATTAAGTGTCCGGAGATATGCATCGATTCGTATGAATATACAAACATATGTGCAAGTCAGAAACAGTACAATGTGTATGAATAGGAGTTCGGCTCCATGCACTCGATTGCCATCTCCAAGAGGCTTGGGAGAGAGAGAGAGAGGGAGAGAGAGAGAGAGGGGAGGAGGTCAGACAAGCTCCAGCTCCTTACATGCACCCAATCCACTCCTATCTAGTACCTGTCACACGCTAGCTGCAAAATGGAATTGACTATTGATTTCCCCGTTACCACAGGTCAGTTGTGCTGGCAGGCTATAGTGAGCCTGGTGTGGGACGACAAGAGGCGAGGAGAGGAGCATGAGGGAGGGAATAAGAGAGGGAGAGAGCCTCGCAAAATACACACGCACATACACACTTATTAACCAGTGTCCCTTCAATGTTACCTTTGAAGGGATGTGTGTGTGTGTGTGTGTGTGTGTGTAACGTCACATAATGCAATGAGGACAGGGCAGAGGTTTAAAATAGAAACGTGGTAGGATCTGTATCGTGAGACAGAAAAAGGCGAATAAACATTTACCGTGTCAAATATTGTAAAGAGAGAAAATATTTCTACATATAATATTGGTTGTGGCTGTTGGACAGCTGTTCAATAATTTAAAAAAAACTAAAACAAGTTTGACCAGAGCTCTCAGAGCCTGAAATTCTCTTCAGTGTGTTGTGTTTGCAAGTCTGCTCTAAGAAAACAGCAGGAAGTGGGATTCACTGCAGTGTGATGCCACCTGAGTTACATCAAGTAACAGATGCCATTTGGTGACAGTGACAGTATACACCTTTAGTATGGAGGACCCCCGGTGGGAATCAAGCCCCTGACCGTGGTACAACCGATCAAGCTAGTGTACAGTCAAAATGAGATTGTTTATTAGCCCTTAGTGTTGACCATGTTGGCATGTCATGTCCGTCCCCCAGGTGATGTACTGTAGCTGAATCTTCTCGGTCAACTCTTGTGCGTGTTCATCTAATCTGACATTGTGTTAAAAAAAGGATGAAAAAATTAAATAAAACCACGGTGCTCGATTTCCCTTGGACTTCTGACGGGGTTGATGGAAGACATGACGAAGAGAAGATGAGGAAAGTGTCCCAAGTGATCATTGCCGCTTGTAGTGACGTCAAACCAGCAAGCTGCCAACTAAATGCACACAGTCCATTAAGATTGTCCAGGTTGAGCTTTTTCGAACCGTGCAAAGGGTCATTTACGTCATTGATCGAGGGTAAGGAGGCGAACCACCGCAGGGTGTCGTAGCTGTGTGGGCCAATCAGTGACGGTGAGAATTAGCTGCGGAACCGGAAATAATTAAAGTAATGCAATAGAGTATGCATTGTATCAGAGAATTCTGTGCTGCAAGCTGCATCTGATGAGATTCCTCCGAATTCCATTCATCTATGCTAAATGTAATACATTTGTGTTGCAGCCTGCCAGCCCTGAATGAGCGGGTGGTCAGGTGGCCTTCCAACTGCCTGACCCGCCCCTGTTGATGAACGACCCTCCTTCCTGCCTACCCAGAACCCACCTGACACCCCGTGATGTATAGCTGCTCTCGACTGCCTTCCTCCCTACCCTCCAAAAAAAACAGCTGATTGCTTTACTTTGTTCCGTCACTTATTTCCTCACGTGCGTTCCGGACGAGTGTTCATAGCTCGGTCACTCGCTGCGTTCCTGATTGATTTATGGGCCCATCAGTGGGCAACCTTACCAGTCTACCGTGTCACACGTTCGAACACCATGCAGAGTGGAACGAAACTCAAAGAGCTGACATGTAAAGCCTCTCTTCTATTAACCTCGTGAATAATAAATCCCACTTGTGCTTCCAGTGCCTGTTCTCCCTTTGAAAAATTATATATAAATGTTCTCCCCATTTGTTGACACCGTTTACCATAAGTCAAGTGTTCCTCTTGTTAGAAAAACGCCAGAGAACACAGAGACATGCTGCCAGTGAAAGACCAACGGGGAAAATTAGCATAACCACTGGTGGTACTTGCAAACAGATTGTAAACAGATTATGGGATTTGTTAAAGGTTGACCTTCTGTTCTGCAGCACCTGTGCACAGCAGTGAGCCAACGCGAGATACCCATCAGCAGCAGTAGATGGCACTCCAGTAACATCCACTCCTCTGAGGCGGCCATGAAGAAAAAGACCACATCTAAATCTTATATTGATGGACATAGTTGGGACTTAGTTTCAGAGCCAGTCTCTTGTACAGGTTGGGACACAACAGTGCAGGTCCTTGTACACAGATACATTGATCATAGGTCATTCTGGCAGACAACCGTAATAAAACGACACATATAATCATTACGTTTTTATTTCAAAGAAATGCTTGCGTGGTTTGACAGGACAGGCGATCTAGCTCCGAGACCATTTAGGTCTAGCTGGTGGTTTCATCAGACGCCCAAGGACGGGGTTGCTTTTAGCAAACTGCACGATGTCGCGGCGTCCGAGCAGGGACCGAGCAACAGGGCCTGGGAACCGCGTCCTGCTCCATTTGCCACCAGCAGGGTCTTGGCCAGTCACAGCGACGGTGTGGCCGTTCAGGGTGAAGCGAGGGGAACCAAAGGCAGGGCCATCTCCCTTTTCTAGGCCATATCCAGCGAGACCAAGACCCCTCTGGTACGTGCCGTGACCCCAGCTGCTCCGAGGCGGCGAGAACCCACTCGGAGACACGTCATGTCCGATGGGGACAGTCTCGGCCACAACAAGGTCATGTTCATTGTAGACAAATGAGATCGGCTCACCGCGACCTTGAGGATCCCCACGCATAAGGTCAGACTGGCCCGGGGCTCTAGCCCTTGTTGAAGGGGCGACACGCTTGACCTTCTTGAAATTGGGCTTGCGGTCGCTAACGGACCGTCCCCAGGGAAG
>OMOT01060259.1:0-10937 GCA_900312575.1 Acanthochaenus luetkenii | reverse complement strand
ATATATTGTAGTGTAACTTCCATTCAGACATACAGTACGAGCATTACATTACATTGAATTATGTCATGTAGCAGATGCTTTTATCCAAAGCGACTTACAATAAGTACATTTTGTCAACAGTAATCAAACCAACCGTATATCTCAGTCTTCATCAGCTATGCCTCCAATAGGAATAAGTAGCAATCATAGAGTCTGAATTTATTTGTATTTTTTAAGGCTAGAAGAGTAGAAGGAAACCCTTGTTAGATAGGTCAGGTCAAGTAGGATCCAGGTGTAGTCTGAAGAGATGGGTTTTTAGTCTCTGGCGAAAGAAGGGTAGCGATTCAGCTGTTCTGACTGAAGGGGGGAGCTGTGGCTGGCTGTCCAGGGTCACCCCAAGGCTCTTGGCAGTCAGTGAGGGCAACACAGTTGTGTTCTCAATGGTGATGGAGAAGTCAGTGTGATGTCAGTTTGTTCCAGGGAGAAAGAGTAGCTCTGTCTTGTCAAGATTAAGCTTGAGGTTGGATCTGGTGGTCAACTGTATCAAAAGCAGCAGACAAGTCAAGGAGAATAAGGACAGAGGAGAGGACACACACGCACTAGGGATGGGGGTTTGGGCTTTTTTTATTTGCACACGTTTACACTTAGAATGTACAGTTAACCGTAACATGATGTCATAGGCCAATGTTACTGGTCGGAAACTCAGGTAGCTGCTAGTAAGTAAGCAAGCAGTTATTAAGGATTAACGTTAGCAGGTAAATACAGGTTAGAATATAATAGAATATACTTTACTGTTTCAAAGATTTTTCATATAATAAACTAGTTATTGAAGTGTTTAGCTGAAGAAAGACTGCGTTGTATAGTTGGTCTGACTGATGTTGACGAAAAATGTACTATTGTAAGTCGCTTTGGACAAAAACGCCTGCTAAATGATGTAATGTAATGTAATGTAGTGTCATGAAATTCTAATAAAACAGCCTTCCAATCGCATAAGAGTGTGTTTGTTATTGTGACAGACCTTCAACCGCGTCCTGATTATGTCATGTGAGATGTCTCTCGTGACTATAACTAGGGTAGGCTACTATTATTATAATATAGTGTCTATTATATTACAACACAGGCTACTACTAATAATAATAATACACAAATAAAGAAAAGTTCAAAGTTACTTTTTTAAAATTTGTAATAAACAAAACATTGATTGCCAACAGTATTTATCAATATCAACCAAAAAAGTCAATTTCTCAATTTCAACTCACAACTGTCCTTGAGATGCTTTTTAAAAACAGTAGCATGTCCACAGCGAGGCTTGTCCAGGCATCAATTGTGATCGGAATTTGTTCTTGTTTCCCTAACTGATCCTTTCTCTCCTCCAAGGCTCGATCATACATATATATTGTTGAATCTGCTGTGTCGTCTTCCGACGGCTCAACACTCCATCAGAGACTAAAGCCTGGCGCAGCTGGGGGATTTTTGCGGCTCTCTGTGGACTGCACTTGTAGAAGGATTACCCACCGCGCCATCTTGTTCAAAATCTGCGATCGCGTGTTTTAATCACAGATGGTTGTTGAGCCGGTACTTCCCCCTTTCACACTTAAAACGACACCACAGAGTGAACATGTTACCGAGTTGCCGTCCACTTCTTTTGTAAAATACTTCCAGGCTGTAGCTGTTCCGCCGTGCCGCTCATTTTGGTACAGTTGCGTCCTTCACCAGATAGTAAGAGTAGGAGTCTGCTGTGCAGGTCTGCCTACACGATTGGTTCTCCCTGATGACTCTCCCACCTGTACTGTTGGTTCCTGTTGCTCCAGATCTGCTCATCCAATCAGCGTGCACCATTTAAAAAAAGTTGAATCCATCCTAAACGAATAGTGTTAAATTTTCATGCACACGGTTAAACCTGTACACACCCCCATCCCTAACACACGCTCACGTTTAAATGATCTGTGTGTCTCCATCTGACTGTGTCTGTCTCGTTAATTTAGTACATATTAAGTGGGTCCACTCTGTCCTGCAGGCAATAATCAACAGCACCATCAGTCCCAACATGTCATTTACGAAGACCTCACAGAAGTTTGGCCAGTGGGCGGACAGCCGAGCTAACACCGTCTACGGCCTAGGATTCTCTACTGAACACCATCTAGCCAAGGTACCGCCCACACCCACCCACACATTCTCTCTCACACACACAATCACAAACCGCATCTACTGTAACCCTTCAAGTATCAGTTACTGTGTGGCTTCTCTTTTCTTCTCCCCCAACGCCTGAGAGGAGATGGCATGACACATTTATTTGTACTTTTTTACAAAAGTGAGGCATTTTTGTGTGTGTGTATGTGTAAGTATGTGTGTGTAGGCGGCTGTTTCTCTCCTCTGCAGTATGATTAAGCTCTGTCGTGAGACGGGGGTGCCTCACAGCAGCCCCGCTGTCAGGCCAGGACACACACACACACACACAGAACTCAGCTGTATAGACATGTCCACAGTGTCAGTCAAATGAGGATAAAGAGGCTTATCATAATACCTGATATAAAAGACAGACATGTCCTGCTTCATATGATAACTAGTCCATACTAGCAGAGTTGCGGTGCGCGCAGACTTGCCAAAATGGTCATAAACAGCTTAAATTTACAAATCTGCTTCATGGGTCCCTGTCTATGCCAATGCTCAATGCCCATGTGCAGTTTCAGATTGATTGGCAATCCCATTGAGGATTAAAATGGATGCTGACAGTTTTTCCTCATTCTATAGTAAGTAACTATAATAAAATCTCTTTAAAAATTAAATTAAAATTATAACAGCTGCTCAGACTGTGTGTGTATGAGGGGCGGAGAGAGAGGCCGGAAGGAGAAGTATAGTTCCTTTCCTACGCAGTTATTTTATCTCAGGAAACCTTCCCAGATATGTAGCTGAAATAATCAGATTCACTTGTCAGACAACTATAATGCATTTAGACTGAGCACTACTGCAGTTAGTCTAGTGTGCTGCCTATTACTATTATATTCCATTGAAGTGAAATGATATTGAGTTACTTTTTGCAACTCCACTAATGGCAGACTCAGGTCCGGCTCCGGCAGAGTTGTCAAATTAGAATTCTCCACCACTCAACCCTATGCAGTAAATCACCTGTCTGTGAACACTGTGGGAGTAATGTCAGAAATGAACCCTATAGGGAGCATGTGTGTGTATGTATTTATGTGCTGGTGTGTTTTTATTGGTTCAAAGCCCCTCTGAGCTCACCTTACCCCTGACGCTCGCTGGATGTATCTTTGCTCTGTACTAAAATAGCATGGGAGATCAACTTCAGCTGCTGATGACTCGTGATTAAAGGAAAACTTGATGAGAAAAACACAATCACTCTCTGCTTTACAGAGTGTGTGTGTGTGTGTGTGTGTGTTTGTGTTTGTGTGACAGAAAGTTACCGATGGTGACCTAGTTAGCTTGTGTTTCTATTGAGGCATTATGGGTAAGGGCCTCCTTTCTGAGCTCAACTGCTGGTCACTAATGGCAACCGCTTTTCCCTATCCTTCCCCCTGGCTTCATAGCTGACCTATTACACTCTCATACTCTGAGTGTGTGTGTGTGTGCGTGTGTATGTGTGTGTATACACATATGGCTTCTCAGACGTGATTAAACCACAGTGTTGTGTGAATTACAGTGCATATTGACGATGGCTGTCATCTGTGTCCAGTTTGCAGAGAAGTTTGCAGAGTATAAAGAGGCAGCGCGGCTCGCTAAGGAGAAAAGTCAAGAAAAGATGGAGCTGGCCACCTCTCCCTCTCAGGTGCGTTCAGCACACTCTGTCCCGACCCAGCACTATACACTACGCAGCATTTTCTCACTGTGTCCACTGTATACATTGAAAGAGAGTGACATACTGTAGCTGTCTGTGGATTCACCATACATTGGAAAACCTAATTAGCCTCTATGTTAGATATTTGTTTGTGTGTAATATCTAATAATGTGTATTTTTAAGGCATTTGTAACTGCGTCTGAGAGAACATTCTCTTGTTTTTGGAGGGGAATCCTCCGAGAACTCGGTTCTCTAATCTAAAGGCTGTTAACAGGCTTCACTGTCCTCGTCTGTTCGTTGTGGAGGCCAGGGGAACAGACTCCCGCTGTACTGCGGCCTATTACTTGTACTATTAAAGCTGCGCCCCACGTGGGCTGAAATGCTACAGTACCTCGCCCCACCATACCCCAACCCAGGTGGACAGCCTCGCACCCATCAAGGGTTGAAAGCTGCATGTGCGCTGACCGTCACCGTGCTAGTGGTGAGACTCGAGGGATTGCTACATTAGACCGTAACTGGAAACACTGCAGCCCTCCTGCTACAGTCCTACAGTGGTGCTCCTCCAGTGCTGCTTGTCTGCTCTGTTTCACTGTTGGAAGTCAGGTGGTTCCCTTTCTCACCTCCAGATCCCGTCCTTTCTCTCCTCTGAATGGCCTGGAACACATTAGAGGGGAATTATTCCGGATGAGAAAAGGGCCCACACAGCTAAATGCTACATTCGGGTCCCAATAGAACAGACCCCAAGGGAACTGCATCGTGAGCAGATATTAAATGGTATATTAATGACTGTGGAGAGCATAATGTAACGCCAGCCATAATCTCCCTCTTATCGCTCACTTCCTGCCTGTCCATTAGGGATGTACAGGCAGTGTCATTGTGGCACTGTATTGTGCCCGAGCCCGGAGTCTTAATAGCTCTGTTTTATGTACGTGCAGCAGCGAAGTGATTTGCCTCTCGTATAATTTCTATGGTTGTATGGGATATAAAGATAAGCGTTAATCTGTAATTCTGTAATTTCACAGTGCTAAACCTTTTCACAGTTTTCATCTGCTTTTCTTATCACATGAACAACACCGTGCGCTGTTGAGTAATCAGCGGTACAAAATAAATTGAATTGGTTGGTTGGGGCGTCCTGGTGCCATATGATGTACCTGCGATATAGTGGGTTAAAATCTGTCTCATGGCCTTTATCTCATGTCATTCCCTCTCTCTCTCTCTCCCTCCCATCGTTCCCATCACTCTGGACATTGTGGTGTCTGATGAACAACTTTGTTTCATGTGCAGGAGTCTCCAGCAGGTGAGCTCTCGTCACCTTTGACCCCAGTGACTCCGCCCACCATGGAGAACATCAACGGCACGGATGAAATCTGTGACACGATTCCCAACTCAGACAGCCGTCCAGAGCCAGCGCAGAACGCACTGGCCTTCACACACAGGTAGTCCCCACATAGTAACGTTTTCATTGTCCCACACTGTCATGTTGATTCCAGTACGGACCGTCACAGTGAGTGGATATGGTCAAGTTCAGACCATATCCACTCACTGTACCGGTCATATTTCTCAGTGATCACACACAAACAATAATGAGATTAAGGCTAAACACAGCTAAAAGGTGAGCTGTGTTTAATCATGATGTGTTGTTCTGGGTTTCGATTTGTATGAAGCACAAAAGCATGCACATGTCTTTCTCTTTCTCTCCTTCTCTTTGTGTACGTGAACATATACTATATATATATATACTGTATATATATGTCCACATGTCAGCGGGGTAGTGGACTCCATCTATTCACCCCGCCTTTCTTGTATTTTTCCCCTTTAGGGAGCCGTATAAGACTTGTCGGGTCTTCTCTTTCTGATAGTGATGTCATTACATGTCCTGGCTACTGTGCCATCATAACTCTTTTCACGCACAAGCTTATCCAAAATAATAGCCTGGTTACAGGTCAGCAACAGTTAGGGTCTTCCTTACAAAACCCAATGCACTGCCTGCTTACTCACTGCTACCAAATACGGTTCCTACAGCACATGATGAATCTAATTAGGAGGAATAAGAGTGCAGTGAATTTACAGGATTTCTTTCTTGAGGATATTGGAGTCATACTCATATCCGTGACATTCTTACTCATACACTCGCAAGATGGAGGTCAAAACATTAAGTGTTTCTCAGGAATGAGCAAGCATTTAAGTGATTGATTTTATTCAATCTGGGCATGCTTAATGATGAGGGTCACGTATATTTATGGTGACACTTTTTCCTACTGCAGTGCAATAATGGCTTTTTAAAGACAGATTTTAACCATTGTTTATGTATGCTTGTCATGAACTTCAATGTTGTAGTTGCATTATGACAGGTGACAATGTCACCTCTATGGCATGTACTTACTGTTGTATACATTCCTGCTGTTTTTGTGTCCTGTTAGCAGATTGAATATTGACAATGGTAATTCATATTCCTTGTGATTTTGAATAATGATTCATATAGACTCTGCAAAGTAAGGAGGTGAAAGTGGCATGTAAATACTTCTGCTCTGTATAATGGCCTCCTGAAGAGGTGTGGCTGTGAGGTTCATCACCAAAAGGTGTCATAAAGCGTTTATGTAACACTTATATAACATACTGGGGGTAGTGGGAGGCATATTGAGAGAGAGAGAGAGAGAGAGAGAGAGAGAGAGAGAGAGAGAGAGAGAATGAGAGAATGAGAAAGAAAAGAGAACTGGGCTGAGAGAGATGGAGGTGCAATGTATAAAAAGGCTGTGCATGAGTCACTGACACCTATACATGCACCCACTGCAGCCCCCCCCATTTGTTTCTAAGATGAGGAAGTGCTCCTGTTATCTACTGTAACCTGTAGTCTACTGAAACAGCAGACTACAGGCTCTTTTTACTTGCCTAATCTCTGTAACCTTGTGCCGCTCATTTATTGATGCGATTCTTATTAATTAAAGTTGTCAATTGCTTAATGTATTTTCCTTTCTTTTTTCTTTTTATTCTTTTCTTTGGCTTAACTATTGGTGTTCTGAGAGGAGAAACCTTTTCATTAACACGCTAACGTCTATAAAGCCGTGATAAGCTCAAGAGCAAATGCTTAGAGATCCCCACCGCCACATCGCAAACTCTTTGAAGGCTCACCAGATCCTTGCGGTGAGAGCTGGATGTGGCGAGGACACCCACTGCCTGCTGCAGCGTGGCTGCTGATGTGTCTATTAATGCTGCATGCGTGGGAGAAGGGGTCGACTCTCTGCGTTCTCACTGGCAAACAAACGCACCTAAGTCTCGCATATCCTCAAAGACATACGCAAAGGGCAGACGCAAGGACGTGGGCTACCCATGTATTCTCCTACACAACCCGCTCTCCTCCTCTCTTTTTCTCTCTTTCTCTCTCTCCCTTTCTCTCTCTCCCTTTCTCTCTCTCCATTTCTCTCTCTGTCACACACACACACACGATTCAGGCTTCATGTGACTTATTTCATTTGATGTATAGGCTGTGCCACACCTTTCACACTAGCTCCGTCAGCCCGGGCCTCTCATGTGCCTCAGAGTGCAGCCAGTGAACTGATCGTTGTAGGATCGTGGTTTAATCTGTGTCCGATGGTTGAAATGTAGATTCTGAGATGTTGTGTAATTATGTAGCCTACGCTTTAGCTGAAAAATCATATAATCAAAAAGAATAAAATAAAAATGTATGCAAAAAGTGCATGTTCAATGTGTCAATAGTTCTATACTTTTGTGTGAATGCTCACACTCACACACACACACACACACACACACAGGTGTTTGCTGTCCTTTTTTACCGGACCTCTGTGGTGGTCTCGGTACGTTGTTTTTCCGTGTCTGGAATTAGATGATGATTTATCTCCATAACATATACCGCATACTCCTGCTCAGCGTGGCTGTGTAGGCAGGTGCTGTATGTGTGGGTGCAGAGGGCAGAGGAAGGAGAGAGAGTGGGATGAGAGACAGCTGATGTGTTGTGCTGATGCAAGGCTGATGTCATAACGAGAGGGTTTTACATATTGGAGGCCGTAGGCGTCTTTCGGTGGGACTGCCTTGGGCTTATGTGAACGGTTTTGTATGTTGGAGGATGTAGGTGTCCTTCAGTTGGTTTTTCAGTGGGCGTAAGTGAATGGTTTCGCACATTGGAGGACGTAGGCATCTTTAGGTGGGTGTGCGGTAGTCTTGTGTGAGTGGAGACGATATCATACGTCAGGGTGCCACGAGCTCCTCCGTTCCTCTGGCGCTGCCATGGCAACTGCTCCTTGCTTCTTGAGAGGTTGTGAGGAGGAAGAACTTACCTGACAGAGTCTCTCAGTCTAACACAAACACAAACGTTAATGTTTTGTATTTGGTAGTTTATTGAGTCTGGAAAGGGAATTAAGCTTGATATTGGAAAGTATTAAAACACAAAGCGTAATGTTGTTGTTTTTTATTCAAGAGTTACAATCCATTGGCATGTACACTGTGCATAAAGATTTTTGTTGAAACCACAAATATAATTCATAATTTAAGCCAAAAGCAAAATGTTGTTCCTTGAAACCCCACAAAGCCTGGTCCATACTGTCGCTCATTACACATCCTTGTTCTGTGGGCTGGCGGTGGTTCAGACAGCTGAGAGAGAATTCAATAACATTCATTTGGTTAACTGTACCAGATACACAATTTTAGAATGTGTGATTCTCACATGCATGAAGCAAGAAATTACAATAGAGCATTTATCAATTTCATTCCAAAATAAAGTGCAAATGAAGAAAATGACAAAGTGCAAATGAAGAAAATGACAAACAGGGAAATGAATAGCTCTTTGACTTCTAAAAGACCACACAGTTGGTTCCTGCATTATCATAGGTAGAATTATAACAAAACTATATAGAAGTCACCGACAAATAAATAAATATCAAAATGTGTATAAACATTGGCTAAGGAAAACCCCATCATAACAGACAAATTCTGAATGTGTAAATAATCACGTTGATTTGCACCAATAGCCTATCAATAGTTTGGTGATAAAGCAGCAGCTAACTCACCCTTCCCTCCATCTGTCTCGGAGATCTGCCGTCCTCTGCAGACTCATGTAGTGTAGATGAAAACCAGTGTCAAACATCTCTCACTCTTTTCTATTCTCTACTTCTCTCTCCATCGCTCTCCCGTTGCTTTCTCTCTCCGTCTTCGCATCTTGACGTCTCGCCTGCTCTCCTGGTCTCCGTGCCGGTGTGTGTGGTTTATACATTGGCGGGGTTTGCGTGCCTTGGTGACAGCATCGCTGTGTGTGTGTGTGTGTGTCAGTTAGTGTGTGCATGTGTAGGATGAAGTGTCGTCTCCCTCCTATGCGTCACACATGCAGACACTCTCAGAGGGGGTGGCTGGTTGTGTAAGAGCTGAAGGCGTCATAGGAGCAACTAAGTGAATTAGATCTGGGCTTTCTCTCTTTTATACTTTACAGAGTGGGTGCTATGGCATAGTGGAGTACTGATGTGTGTGTGTGTGTGTGTGTGTGTGTGTGTGTGTGTGTGTGTGCGTGCTTCCACTGCTGTGAGGAACTACTGCAGAGTATGTGGGAGTAGGAGGTACTTGACAACGTTTAGGTCTCTTATGCATTTCCCCCTCCAAATCAGCTGTGCAGCTATTGTGTGAGTGACAGGGTGAGTGGGATTATGTAAATCTCCACGGAAAGCCTGCAGTGTTCACATCGAAGTGGGGGCGATGCACAGCAGACGCATCTTTCAGTACTTTGGTTGCGTTCTGTGCGTGGTTGTGAGTGTGGGTGTGTATGTTCAAAGCACGGGGAAAGGGTTACCATATGCTACAAAGTGCATAGATTCATATCTTTATTTATCGCTGCTTTGTTTGAACTTGTTTGCGTCTTAATCCGTTTGTCTATGTGTTGCACCTTGACTGCCCAAATCTCCCTATTGGGATCATGTAGTTTACTTTAGCTTACTTTACTTTCCCCTCCGAAAGTTTGAGTCCAAAAGGTTATGCATATAACTAATAGTATACTTCCAACTCTGCATTATCCACTACACTGCTTGTATGCTAATCTTTTTTTTCCGCCTCTGTCTCATCTTTTTCTCGGACCCACGCATTTCTATCACTCAGCCGTCTCCCTTGTCTCCCATCTAGTCTTTCCTCTGTGAGTAGCCTGGACCAGATTGGGCTTCAGCCAGTCTGAGCATACACAGTAATCTTGCATCCCGCTGCAGGCCTGTCAACGTCCCACACTGGGTGAATGCATAGATGATTTTGATACTGTGATTCAGCTCTATTGAGTGTGTGGTCAGGCCAGGGGTTTCATTTAGGAGCTTGAGGTCAGAGCACAGCTCGTGTTCTAGTTTCATCTTTAAGTCTGATGAAGAGCCACGGTGCTCGAATCATGTTGTGTTAATCTAACAGTATGTACATCCCTGCGTCCTGCAGCCCCATCATGACGAAACACTGGGAGGCAGAGCTGGAGGCGCTGAAGGGGAACAATGCCAAGCTAACAGCAGCTCTGCTGGAGTCCACAGCGAACGTCAAACAGTGGAAACAACAACTGGCTGCCTACCAGGAGGAGGCCGAGAGACTACACAAACGGGTATCTATCTATCTATCTATCTATCTATCTATCTATCTATCTATCTATCTATCTATCTATCTATCTATCTATCTATCTATCTATCTATCTATCTATCTATCTATCTATCTATCTATCTATCTATCTATCTATCTATCTATCTATCTATCTATCTATCTATCTATCTATCTATCTATCTATCTATCTATCTATCTATCTATCTATCTATCTATCTATCTATCTATCTATCTATCTATCTATCCATCCATCCATCCATCCATCCATCCATCCATCCATCCATCCATCCATCCATCCATCCATCCATCCATCCATCCATCCATCCATCCATCCATCCATCCATCCATCCATCTATCTATCTATCTATCTATCTATCTATCTATCTATCTATCTATCTATCTATCTATCTATCTATCTATCTATCTATCTATCTATCTATCTATCTATCTATCTATCTATCTATCTATCTATCCATCCATCCTTCCATCCATCCAGCCATCCATCCAGCCATCCATCCATCCATCCATCCATCCATCCATCCATCCATCCATCCATCCATCCATCCATCCATCCATCTATCTATCTATCTATCTATCTATC
>OMOT01060257.1:0-21440 GCA_900312575.1 Acanthochaenus luetkenii | reverse complement strand
TCATTTCACTGAGGATGTGTAATGCTGCAGATCGTTAAGTTTGGACCCGGACTCTGTCCTTATGTTGGCACTGGGCCATAGTCATCACTCTGGACCAGGGGTGCGGAGCAGGCAGCGAGCCAGCCCCTCCAAACACTGCCAGTCGGATGTCAAATTGGGGCGAAGGAGCCAGATACTTACTCCTCTTTCCTGGGCTTGCGTTTATCATCCTGGACCGACCGCTGAGTGGAGAGACACATTACACATTACTTAATGTCAATCAAACGCTCTTAGTCTCTGTGTTCAAATGAGGCACATGACTGGTTCTAAAAGACCACACATTCCAATGACTCACAGTGTAATCAATAAATCAATTTCAAACATTCATTTCTAAAATATACTATATATATATATATAATTTGTAAAGGTGTTATCGTTTACTTTCAGTCATTTTGCAAATGTAGGCTGCTTTTTTCTCTCATTTTCTCTCATCTCATTTTCAAATGAAACTCTTCATATAGTCATTGATTAAATGAACGATTAGATCCATCATATCTATGAATTAGGTGAACTAAACAGAAGGACGGCATCGTTATTAGACATTACAGACGATAAGGAAAATACAATTCACTAAACATAGCAAATATATCGCAAAAACACTTTGCAACGGTTTAATATCGTTTGCCTTCGACATATGTTGTAAAGTGAGTTCTGCAGAAAAGGAAAATTGCTAATCAATATTGCACTGTGAATGGCAATAGCTAGGAAAATGGTTAGAATGTCACGTGGCGGCTGATGGTAATGCTTAGCTGTGGAATCTGAAATCGTTCACCATCGCTCTTGGACTCACATGAATCAGGTTGTAATAGGTGGAGTCTTCTAGTGTGTTCAGGGTCTTCGGCTTCTGGGTCCTGCGGGGGGTCCGCGACACTTTCACGTCCGCTGAAAAACAACAAAGCGTCAGTCGATGGTATTACGTCGATTTGTATTGAATAGTTAAAGATGTATGCTTTGTTATTTACACTTTTCATATTCCATTTCTTGTGTCAGGAGGCAGTTATTTGCGCTGCTTCCTATTGGAGCTTCACACACTAGTCAAAACTGCGTTCTGGGTGCACTTAAAGGAAAAATCCACCCTCGGATATCATCAATGCACTGTTGTAATTTACTTTTTTGGTGTACCTACTTTCCCTCGACCTGCCTCATCTACTTCTAGTTCAGTTTGTGGTCCTACATTTCCCAGAATGCCTTTAGACAACCGCAGAACAGAACATGTTGTTTTCAGTCAAAGGTGGGTGCACGAGCACTAGCCAACTAGTTTGTGTACATCGGGGTGTGTCTATGATCGCAGCCAGAGCCCCTTACTCAAAACACAACGTGTCTTGTGGCTGCATTGCATTCTGGTCTGTTGAGGCTATATTGTCGTGGGGGAAATTGGTCTCTCTTCCTCTTCTACGATGGATTTCTCCCTGTACGATTGTTGAACGTCGGTGCGAAACGGTGAGTCGACTGACACCAAAACCTGATGTTGTAGACAGTAGAAACATTTTCTATCAAACTCCATTGTAGCTACACTGGAAGTAAGTCACGTAAAAATCCACAGGAATAAGAAACACACACCACCAAACAAACAAAATGGGCCCAGAACAGTGTTAAAGTGATTTCAGAAAGAGACAAGTGGTTATAAGACCGTGGCCTTCCCAGCTGGATTTCTGTAGAAACTATTGACATACTGTAGTTTAACCCTAAGGCCTTTGCCGGTTTGGATTTTCCAACAGGGATTATTCGAAACAACCCTCGCCATGTACTTAGTGTCCTATAACTTCGTGACCAACCGTGTTCGATTCCCAGCGCAGTATTGAACGCAAAGAGAGCAGTGTGTGTGTGTGTCTGTGTCTGATCAGTTTGTCATGCATGACATCTACCATACTGTTGTGAATGTGTTGCAGTTCATCATATTTTTCCACAAGTGATATAAACTAACAATATTACCTTTGGGGGCATGTCTACGATATTGCAATTATGAATATATTACAATGACCTTTTGGTTCTGTTCCTCATTATTAATCACTGTTCATGCAGGGAACAATACACTGCAAAAAACATCAATCAAACGCAGAAGCTCTCATGTAAAAGAGGTGAAAACTTTGTAATGTTATTGAACACGTCGATCTATAGGTCATTTTGTATTGCTCAAACAAGTTAAGCCAATTTAATACACCCTCATATTAATTCCTGCCATAATTGTTGGAGCGGTTGCTCACAAAACACGATTAACATTTAATGACCTTTCCCATGAAGAGCAATGTGCCTCTTTCATTCTGTATGTCAGAAATTATTACGTTTATTATGTCAATGAAATTCATTAGGACACCTTACAGCTGTCAATGGAGAAATTATCCAATTGGTCTGAAAAGCATAATTTTGTAGGAGTTGAATGGGCCTGTGGAAATAACAGACACACATTGTATACGTACCACTGCAATATATTATCTCGTAAGCTAGCCTACTTACTCTACAATATGTTGTAATAAAACTCAAAAAGCCTCAAAGACGCAGATAGATGGCATAGACATCATGATGCCAACCAAGGAAAGGTAATCATGGGTATTGCAATGATTTCCTCTGGACACCTAAACTTGTGAAGATAATTCAATAAGCATAATTAGCTGCCAGCTCCGTTTGGCACGCCATGCTGAGACGGTGAACTTTCACTTTAATGTCTTCCCCCACTCCACACCCCCAAAAGCAATCACACACATCACCTGTGAAAACCAAATGAGCAATAGATCCACGTAGCTGAGGGATTTTTTTTGTTTTTTTTGATGACACATCGGGTAGAGAAGCACTTCCTGTTTTGACACTTGACATTCCCAGGTTTTCGGATACAATCAAGCCTCACGAGCGAGAAAACTGTCCATCGATATCATCACCTGCTACTGTGAGAAGACATAATAAAATCTGCGTCTTTAAGCATATTGTGAAAATAACTATGATTAAACTAGAATGAGGCCACAAACTGAGAACCTCCGAATATTAAAATGTCTATTCTGCTACGTTCATGTCAAGGCCATACTCAGCAATACCGAATGCTGTAAATGCTTAACAATGAACGATCCCCTACCCAGGGATAAAATGGTCAACTAACCATTAACGTGTACAGTATATTGGAGAATCAAGGCTGGCTTGGACACAGTCCCCTCGTTTTAGTGTGGAAGGAATTGGCCACAATTACACTCCGACTTGTTTGCGTGAGAGTCACTGAACTCCATTTAGCCGTCTGTGAGGGACAACCTCAGAGCAGCAGAATCAAAAAGTCGGGCCAAACACTGTGGAAAAGATGGACAGACTGGACAAACAGATACATTTCCTCCTTAAGACGGTCGATACTGTTTCATTAACCGATGTGAAGCTGGTTTAGGGCTTCAAAAATATCAAACAGGACCAAATGTGCACGTTGAAGTTCTGCATTATATTAATTGGTTCGTCAACAGCCAGTTATAATCTGTTTTCACTGAGCCAATCTCACTTATCTTACTTGATTGGTGACTCTTGGGAGCCAAGCCACTGATTGCGTTCCCTCTCACAAACATGCCATTGTTCTCAGGGTTTGATTGATGGGCCTGGATGATCTCATTCAACTTGTGTTGGAGGGCTACAAAGTCCCGGGACGTCTTTGCGATCTGTAAAACAGACGAGACAAAAAGAGTGGCAAAAAACGACAACTACGGCAGTTGGAGTGGTATTTCCTCGTCTTATAGCGTAGCCACATTAATAAACATGTGTGCGTTGGTATTACCTCTTTGGAGAAAGTCGCTAGCTGCTCAGCTTCTTTCCGAGCCGTTTCCTTGTTGGCCTTCAGGTTCTTCCGGTCCTTGTATCCTCTGAAGTTACTCTGGATCTTCACCGCAGCCTGCTGCTCCTCCAAACTGTCCTCCTCGGCTTCCGTCTCCTCTTTGCGTTCCGTCACCACATCAGTAATGTCCACGGCATCCCCCTCCTCTTTAGTTCCCTCTTCTGCATCACTGTGACGCACAGCTTCTTCCTTTGCTTTCTTTTTTGCTTCCCTTTCTGCTTTCAGTTTCTTTCTGTCCCGATGGCCTCGGAAGTTACTTTGAATGACAGTAGCAGCTTTTTCTTCGCCCAATTCCCCCAGTTCCTCAGCAGGTAGATCCTGTTGGGATCCCGGCACTGGTTCTTCTTTCTGCATGATCTGTTCCTCTTCCGGAGGTTCTAGTGTAACCTTTTTTTCCTTCTTCCTTTTCTTTGGGATCCTTCCTTCGTCCTCGAGTCGTCTACGCTCTTTGTGGCCGCGGAAGTTACTTTGAATGACCACAGCAGCCTTAGCCTCTTCTACGTCTTCTGACTTTACATCACTTGTAGAAGCATCAGCTACTTCTTGAAGGTCCTTTGATTCTTTGTCTTTTGCTGTCTCTTTGCTGCAGAGCTCCTCTGCTGGTATTTGAACTTTGGGTGCTTCTTCCTCACCAGTAGGGCTCTTCACTCTCTGTTTCCTGGCTGGGATCTTGCCTTCTTCCTCCAACCTCTTCCTCTCTTTGTGACCCCTGAAGTTACTCTGGAGAACAGTGGCTGCCTTGCTTTCCTCCTCTAAGTTGACAGCCTCATCCCCTACAGTCTCTTCCGGTCCATTCTCCTCTTGCTTCGTGTCTTCTTCCTGCCCTTCTTTTTCAGCATCCTCTGCTGGCGTCTCGACAACCACCATCTCGTCTGCCACCTCTGTATGTTCTTCATCATCCTCATCTTCGGGCACCTGTGTATGATCACTGTCATCGTCCTCCTCTGCTTCCTCATTATCCTTCTCTTGTATATCAGCTATCTTTCGCCCCTCTTCTTCCATGTTGGTAGGCTCTTGCCCATTCTCATCCTCATCCTGCTCCACCACTGTGGTTGGCGGTAACTCTAACTCGGCTCCGGCCACAGTCTTGTTTCTCCCCTTTAGTTTCTTCCTCTCTTTGTAGCCCCTGTAGTTACTCTGGAGAACTACAGCAGCTTTAGTTTCCTCTTCTTCCTCGCTCTTCACCCCATTGTCTAGAGCAGAGGCATTTTCCTGTGGGGCGCTCTTCTCTGTTTCTGGCATCTCTCCCTCTTTTTCTTTACGACTCTTCTCCTCTTTCACCTTCTCTTTGGTCTCCCTAGAGACAAAATGGGTGCATATCTGTTAAGGGTGTCTTTTTGTGCTCTTTATCCTCGTGCTGAAACATCAGAGTAAGTCATTTCTACATACTGTACAATATAATATGGTAATTGGTTTATGTTTGGTTTATTGGTTACCAATACAGATAAACTACAATACTGTATATTACTTTACTTTGATCTCTCTCATACCGTTTTCTTTTGAAACTCTTCCTTTCCCTGTGCCCTCTGTAGCGCGCCTGGATCTTGGTTGCAGCTTTATTCTTCTCATCTACCAACTCCTTGTACTTCTTTTTGGCAAGATAGCGTCTGCAAACTGAAGAGGAAGACAAGAGACATGTAAAGCAATGTATTATCCTCTAACCTGGGATTCTGCGGGCTAACTGATTCCATTTCAAATTGTCCTTACCAGCCTGAAACTGGACGATGAAGGCCTCAAACTTTGCTTTGCATTTATCGTCAGTAACCCTCTTCCGAACTTTATGCCCTCTGTAAGCTGGTGGGTTTGCGTCAGAAAACAAAACAGGGATTGGCACAGAAAACATTTGGCTTGCCATACATTTATAGCATAATGGCTCAGTGACTCATCCGTGTTCTGATTAGCTATGAGTGTTTACTGACCTGACTGCAACACCAGAGCGCCCTGCGCTCTCTGTTCCAGTGTCCGGCGGTACCGCTTGACCCCCAGCCAGCCACGGACATATGCCTGGACTAGAATGATCCTTTGTGTGGTCTGCTGCACCATCAGATTCAGATGTTCAACGTGGTAGTACTTGAGGAACACCTGAGAGCCACCACACATAAGAAGATCATAATAATCTGATCCGTTATTGATCCCCATAGGGACATTGTCTTTTTCTTGACCCCCCCGCAAAGTCTTTATGCCACCTTTCAAAGGACGTGCTACAATAAGTTGGGGGAGTACTTTCAGTTGAATAGCATGACATTCTGATTTGGTCATTTTGATGCAAATCTGCAGTGAATCTGGGCCACAGTGTCTTGCTCAAGGACACTTCGGTAAGGAGATGTGTGCAGACACAGGGGCTTGGACCCAGGTCCTCTGGTTGAAGCACATTCTCCCTATGCCACACTGCTGCCCAGGATACACTACTACACGATGCAAAGGGCACTAGCCCACGCTAATTCAGTTTCTGGTTGGAATTCTTCCTCACTAATATCTAATGTAATTGAGCTCATCAGCACTAAGAGAAAACCATCTCGCTACACACATAGATCATGACTGATCATGAATTCAGTTCAGATGAGATATTTACTTTAGTTTTCCCCATGGCCCAGTTCTCCAGCTTGGCCTTCTCCAGTATTGCCGCACACGTTTCTGGAGTCACAGCTGGCTCTTCGTGAGCATGGAAAGCCAAGATGTAGTACCTGTAACAATCAATGCACTGTAGTCAAATGGATACCAATAAGATATAGACACCTGCAAGCGACACACAGTGATTTTTCATTTCATTCTGATTCCCCGCTGACCTCTTGATGAAGTTAGCGAACAGGATGCGGTGGGAGTAGCCCTGCCGTCTGATCTTGGCAGTCTCCAGGACCCCAGTGTATCGCAGCTGAACCAGAACCTTCTCGCGGTCAAACTTGTTGGCTTGGCGATCGTTATTGGGTTTGATGCAGCGCACAAAGTGGGGCTGTCCTGCCACCATCTTCGACAGCAGGTCCATCAGAGAGTACTAGAAAGTGCGTGAGAGGAGGAGAGTAAAAACCTACGAGGCGGTTTCATTAAGGGTTTAATGCAGCTGAGATCAATTGAGAAAGCGGCCTACAATGCACCTCTATAATAAGAGGCACCTTTTTTTGCATTGACATATGGACAATTAACAGGGAAAACACTCTTACTCTGAAGTAGGAGGCCACTGTCTGTGTTCTCATGTTGGTGGTTTCTCTTGGGTGGTAAGTGGTCTCTCCAGGTTCACCCTGACGAAGAAACAAACATTAAGCTCGTCAATAAATCAATTATACTGCACCGTATGGGTATCTACTCTCTGTGTTATAAAGTCATGTTTTTAGATACTACTTTATGGGAGAAAATGCACAATCTTTATACCATGCACAATAGGACATAAGAATAGCTTGTAGGCCTTTATGGCTTATCTAGTGAAGTGAATGGCTATCAATCTCTATGTGAACTGTTTCATTTTAGGTCATGGCACAGTATTAGCAACTGTCTTAATTGATGCACACCCATAGATGATTAACATTTGTGGAATATTAGAGGCCCTATTTCCATTACCATTGTTATAGCATGTTTCATCAAAGCATTTGATCTGTTTCTTTTGAAAATCACCAATCACCGTTTGCATTTGTACTGTGTCATCAAGAGGCACAGCAAGCAAGCATGTTTTTTCAGGGGAGAGCATTAATTTCCGAGAAGGCTATAAAAGAGATGCATAAAATGTGTTAAAAAAAGAAGCCAAATTAAAGAGTACATTTGACATAAATACAACTTGTCCTGAGCCATTACTTTAGACATATTTGAAATACTGATCATTATCAAAAACAAAAATATAGACGTACCTATACACTGAATGCTAAATATATAAATATGCAAATGTATGGTAATATAGGACCCAGACAAATATTAACCATGACACTGCATATACATATATATAAGAGATACTTGGTAAAAAATTTAACAAGCTCCATATGTAATACTCAGTACTAATACACTAGGGGAAAATACACCTTTATAGCAAACCATCAGCCTAATACTGTTTGTAGCATTTTAAACAGTCATTGTTTGTTAAGAAGGAATCCTTTGATGCGCTTTCGTAGGCGAAATTTTAAAATATGCAGATGAATGGAAATAGATTCAAGAACTCATCAAACACAGTTAATTTAAATGTAGCTACTGTCAATTGCTTTTAGGTGAACAAATTGCTTCTTTTCTTTTTCTTAGCAGGCATTCCAATCACGTGCTGCCACAATTTCAACTAAATCACTGAAGCAAGTCATAATTTGCTATTGGCAACTAACAGAAATATCTTTGGGGACGATTATTTCATGCTTTGAATGCAAAATGGAGGTACGTTTTAAACCTTTTTTTAAACGTTTAATTGACAATGCAAGTTAGCATGTAGGCATGGTGCAATAACAAATATAGACAAATATATCGCAGCAATGGATATGAGAGAAGGCACTAACACATGAAAGGGCCTCCTCACTCACTCAGAGGACTTGAGCACACTGACATACGCACAGGCTCACATACACAGAACAAGCGCTTACTGTGCATAGACTGTACACAACTATCTAGTATCACAGAAAAGTGAGCTTGAATTTTCTCAGTTAGAAACACAAACTACTCTCAGATCTACTGTAGGTCTCTAGATCTACTGTAGGTCTCTAGATCTACTGTAGGTGAGGGCGACTCATGTTGGTAAAAAAACAACAACAACACATACACTGAAACACAAAGCCCACATAGCAATACGTTCATTACCTCACTGAAAGATAAATAACTGTATAACGTAAGCACTCCCATCTTTATGAGAGCAAAAGAGAATAAAAGGAGGTACGGAAAGGAAGAAACGAATAGTTATAATTACAGTTTGCTGAGATGAGAAAACCAGTGACACAAGTAGGAGCATCATAATGAAACCAGCAAATTCACACAACTCTTAAACAGGAGAAAGACTGACTTGTAATTCAAGAGCAGTTATTGCTCCTGAAAGTGAGAGTAAGGAAGAAGCAAAATATAGAGAGCGAACAAAGGTAATTTCTTCTAGATGTAGAAGATAAATGCAGTGATAGTGCAGACAGTGCTGTAAGTACCTTGGTAAAGTTGATGGTGCGTGTAGGGGTCCGCGGGCTGCGGATTGTGTTCATGCCTTTACCCTTGGTGTGGGCAAGGTTGCCTGTGAAACAAACAAAGAGAAGATCACGTATGAGAATCGGTTAACACAAATTGCCCAAAGTCACCAGGAGGCGGTTAGTCATACGTCTAGAAATCTCACGCATTCTCAAGGCCGCACACAAATGTCTATTAGTCAGGCGGGAACAAAACTGTACGTTAATGAGGAAATTGTTAGCAAATGGAATTGAATCAGTCTAAACCAGTTGCTTGAATCTGGAAAACAGATCCTGTCCTATTGTACCCCATCTGTCAAGATTAAGAGGTAATACCGTTGATGTTTAAAGCTTTTATTAAAACACGTTATAGCGCAGTTAAAAGGAGACGAGGTCAGTGGGAACGACCCAACACAGATACCAAGGCTTGATAAAGCAGCTTTAAGACTACATTAAAAAGTGATTATGGGATTATGGGCCCGGTGATTCGATTTTGACAGAGTTGGCAGCGTCCTCTGCCAACAAAGGGTACTCACACTGCAAAGAGCAGCTTTTCACAACAAAAGTCTTGCAGCCAAGAGGGGTAAGCCTCGCTGAAAAGAGTAACAGTGGCCAGTTGTTTTGCATTCAGTTGTATTTAGTTTGATGGACAATTGATTAATCAAATGGTTGCAATAAATGGATACACTTTATTATTATTATTATTAGCAGTAGTAGTAATAGTTATAGTAGTAGTATCAATTAGCATTGATAGATATGACATAAACAACCAGTTAATGCTACTATCCTAAAATCAAAGGTATTTGAAGTATTACATAATATCACTAGACCCCAAGAGTTGTACAGCAGAAAAGTACAATATATTAAATGGGAGTTAATGTGATTGATGCGAATAAACAATTCACTGTGATTAAACTGTGATTCACAAGTTGTTAGTTATTTGCTTTGTGGAAAAGGAGCAGGTTTCCCGTTTACCTGTTTTGGTGAGAGGATGGGTGACAAGTTTGCGAATAAGTCTGTTCTCCGACGACCTCAGCAGTAGAACGATGTCGGCAGGAAGTGTGTCTCTATTCTTGGCCAAGAAGCCTCCAGCATTGTAAATCACCTGAGAGTTTGGTAGAGGGGGAAAGTGCTTAGTATGTGAAGGCCCAACACATATTGATCAGCTTCGCTTTATTCCAAAACCTTTTAGCGCACATTATTACAATCAGCACACCGTCGAGTGGACAGACTGACACAGTAATTACCTTTCCAGCATAGTGGTGAATACCAAAGCCAAGGTCTACCCTCTTTGGTCTCCAGAAGCTTTTGGTCTTAAGGTTATCTTCAAACTTCTCTAGAATAATAAAGTGCACATCAGTTCATGATCTTCACCATCATCCGAGACTGGGTAGGTTACATAAACAACACTGAATTAGTTGAGAATGTTAATTTATTTAAAAAAAAGACTAAAGACAAATACTACTGAATTTCAGTTTTGACACTGCAGCACTTGTTTCTGTGCAAATGGACACTCACGTCTGTCTCTGATCGCCAGAAACAAGGGGACAGATTTGGTCCAGTCCCTCAATCTGTGGTGTTACATTACTTCATAGCTCCGGCAGCTCCATATAGATTTGGAGACGCCGGTGAGTGGGAAACTATTTATTTCACGGTGGTGTGAAAATCCCCCCTATATACAGATTTCCTCCTGCAGTACCCGAAGGGACTTACCTACAAGGGTCTGGTCGGTGGCCTGCGGGAAGCGGCTCTCCTCGTCCAAAAGAGCGAGCATCCCCATGGGCTTCTGCAGGAACAGGTCCAGGAGGGGCCGGTTGTCCTCGTACTCAATCATCCGAGCATCCACCTCCTCATTGAGGTACTCGTCCTGTACAGCAAGGGGAGGGACTTAAGTGGCTTAAGAAACTGGGGTTTTAAGAATGTGGAATTCCTTTTGCAAGGAGTTCTCCTGGATGCAGCTCCAATGCATTAAGGTATCTTATGTATTATTTTCACTTTTCACTAGCCTACGATTCTCTCAGAATCTAAAGATATGGTGGAAGGATGGATTTGTAATCTAGTCATTCCCCATTTGGTTTGTTGTTGTCTCCTGTAGCTCAGTGTATTTTTTTCTGGGTCGTATGAAACCTCCTCTCCTATAGCTGGAGCCCCTTTCACCTCTTACAACCGTTCAGGCTCAACCAGCTCCCCCAAGGATGGATGCGTATTGCAAAATATCTCATTTCCTTTGATAGAGCAAGGTCAAAAACAGGAGCAGAACTTTGATATTGCTATTGAAAGATGGAGGAACCTCAGACAGGCCAAAGGAACGAAGACTGATGTGAAGTTGGCCGTTTTTACCCCAGGCAGGTAAACGTAATTATGTAACATTTGTTTGCTAGACTATTGCTATCTGTGAAACTAGTCTAGTAATAACTAAATCTAATATCTCTTTTCCATTGCTCAGAATCAGGCAGGCGGTGCGGGGTTGAGCTTGACAAAGGCAAAGCCCAGATGGTTCGTAATGTGGTTTCCATTACATACAAAATAGGGCTAATTATACGTTTCTTACTATGCTGCACCGCTGTAGTGGCAAAATGCTGCGTTTGTCTGGTACACTAACCATGGCCGATCGAGTCACTGAGGAATCATGAATCGAGGAATTATGAATCAATTTCGTTCTAGATTTGATGCAGTTTTATATTCAATATTTTTTGTTACGTTACACAAAACGCTTAGCTTTATTCTCTTCGTGTCACAGCATTCAAAAGCATAACACATAGAATATGTTTAGCAATGAAGTAGACGAACCACATCAAGAAATCGGCAAGGATCAATGCAGATACACCGGCACAATATGCAAACAACACATGTAACGCACGTGTAAATGAATAAATATAGCTCGATTCATGATAGTCTGAAGTTTAGCATACAGTAATGCTACGTAATGTGCTTTGTTGTAGAAGTGCCAGTAACGCTCCTGAGATCACAGACAGAAAAGTCCCACCACTTTTTAAAATTCATTGTCCACTATTCATGTCCAACTTTGTAGAACAAAGTCTTCCAGCGGTAGTTTGAGGAGAGTTCTACATTGTCATCGACCACAGTTGGATTACTTCAGGTTATGAGATGGTATATCAATCTCATAGCACACTACAACCACATTATGCACTGCGTATATATAGTGCAGTATAGGACAACCGTGTTTCTGGGCCTATTGCCAACAATGCCCAAGAGTGAGTTTAAGTCCTACGCTGACTGTCTTCAACTCCTAATTGACCCTCGTTGAGGATGATTTATAGCGCCTCTCCGTGGGTGAGACTAAATCATTTAACATTAGCAAACCATTCTCTGCCCCCGAGGCAAAACACACCCACGAGACCGTATAACGGGAGAATCGCAAACCCCATTCTCCCGTAAATAAAGGCAGCGGCATATTTTACGCTCGCCAACTCTCTTAAGGCACGGGGGTGACAAATGATGACATGTTATCACCATTTAGATGGAAATGAGGTAGTATCAAGGTGAAACGTGCGTACAAAATACTTTCCCAAAGGTACTGGAGCACTCCGAAGCAGGCTGCACTGTACCTGCTCCCATGCGAATATGTGTTGATTGAAGTAAAACTGTATCTGCTCGTTGGCGATGTTGATGCAGAGCTGCTCAAAAGAGTTCTTCTTGAAGTTCTCAAAACCAAAGATGTCCAGGATGCCGATGTTCAGGCGATTGTCATCCTCTCTGGCGGTGAGAGGAGGAATGAAAGGTCAGACAAGTACTATAGTAACAGAAAGAGATGTAGTAATAATAATAGTGAAACTGAGATGCCGTTTCTTAGACGTTTCCCCTTTCAACATTATTTTCTTGACTGGATTTGATATCGGTTAGTGTCCACTGACATGTTTGCTGACAGCAGCTGGGCAACATCCAAAATATTTCCATGCTTTTCGAGACTTTTGTGCAAATTCCGTAACTTTCACGAGCCGGCAATGATCAAATCCATTGTCCATTCTCTTCCATACTTTCCAGAAAAGTGTAGGAACTTTGCGAGATGATCTCATTCATGCGCTCATGACATCCAACCGAACCACATCACACTCCTCCTCCCCATCTCACCCCAGGTGGCTGTCGGGCCGGAGCAGGGTGTTGATTCGGTTGACAATCCAGCTGAAGAGACGGCCGTAGAGGGCCTTGCTCATGGCGTCCCTCACCTCCGCCGCCTTTTCTACGGTGTTGGGCCTGACGATGGTCTCTCCCCGGGCCACCACACAGTGGGAGGTCAGGGCTTCCTGGAGCTCATCCGAGCGGATGCACAGCAGTGATGCCACTGAAGGGACATGGGATGAGAGATGAGATGAAACTTTTTGCAGGGGTATATGTGCAGGGTGTGTAAATGTGCACCCTTAACTATCCTCATTTCAGGCTCAGAGAAGGGGGATACGTGAACATAATGTGACCTTAGAAAAGGAACACGCGTGGGTTTCAATAAAATCGCTTAATGATACAGCCATTATTCATCGTTTCATCGTTGTGTTGCAGTTGATCGGAGCCTAAATATACGAATAGTAAGACAAATATGCGCAGTCCCATTTTTGACAAACAACCACAAAACGCACAATTCATTATTCATGAAAAGCATAAAGCCTGTTTCTGGGTTGACAGTCACTAAAGTATGATAAGCGAAGAAAGTCTAGCATCATCTGGTGTAACACTAATGCTCTCCTGCTCATCCATCACATCGAACAGATCAACTTCATCTAGCCAGCTCCGTACACTACCAGGCAGAGCGGACGTTCATATTTAGAAAAGTGTTATGGTTTGTACACTGGGTCCATTGAAAATACATGTTTTGAAATGATGATGTTCCAGCAAATACAGTAATAGCGTGTCTATACCAATGGATGATTCCTTTCGACACAATGTGTTCCAGCTTTTATCTCCACTGCAGCTTAGTCCACTTTGAGCTCTTTGCAGAGGTAATGGAGAACAGCAGCAGAGAGGGGGAGGATTAGCACGGAGAGGTTTTACGTCATCACACAAGGGAGTGCAACCGTGTCTCTGTCTCACCATTCTCCAGGACAGAAACGTTGGAGATGTTGCTCTTGTCTGTTTGGTGCTCGGTGGCAACTGGAGAAAACTCGACATCGCCTGAGTTGAGGATGGCAGCCAGAGTGCTGTAAACACTGCCCAGTTCCTGTAGGAAAGACAGGCAGAGATGGACCGTAGAAACAGGCTAGGTGTGGTGACGTTGATAGTTCCATCAAAATAATCCTGTGCAGGTCTAGTTCTTATGAACTCGTTTATCTGGATGGGAATTTCTAACCATACTGAGAATGATGTTCACAGACAAATAGCTGGCAAGCACTCTCATAATGGGCAGCTCCTGTCTCAACGCTATGCCTCAAAATCGAGTACATTGCATCAAAGATAAACGTCACGATACGCACTCTGTGATTTCATGCAAGACGAGAAGTTGACTAGGAGGCAGTTCTTCCAGCGCTGCCAAGCGATTACAGGATAAGTGCTATTGACGTGCGGATCCCAGAGGCAATCAGTTCTTTGGGCCTCATTAGCCTCCACACTGCCAACGGCTGACTGCTTACATGTGCATGTACTGTAACACGCTACACCACCAGCCATACAGTGACACTGAGTAACTGCTCTTCCACTGTATTTCTGAAGCGTGTCTTTATTGTTTAGGGACTAACTGATTAACATTCTTAAACCACGCTCATTGCATATTAGTTACTCAGTGGTTATCATACATTGACATTCCTCATAAAGGATTTTCTTTATTCAAACATGAAGCAGAACACAATAGGTGACTATGTTGGTCCTCATATCTGTGCATATACAGTTGTGGTCAAAAGTTTACATACACTTGTATATACCATGTATATCGTGGCAGTCTTGAGTTTCCAATGATTTCTACAACTCTTATTTTTCTGTGGGATTGGAACACGTCTTTGTCACCAAAAAACATTCAAGCATTTTGGTTCTTTATACATTTATTATAGGTGTTCTGGAAATATGAAAGAATCTGCCGGGTCAAAAATATACATACAGCAACTTTGGTGATGTAGAACGTTCAGATTTGCTTCGTGGCCTCTTAACTTCTTATGAGCGATTATGATCGACTACAGCTGGTCACTTCTCTGAGCTCATTTAAATAGGGCTTGTTCGATACTCTCATTAGACTCATTAGGAGCTCAGCACGGATCTGAAAAAGTGGATAATTGACTTGCACAAGTAAGGAAAGTCAATTGGAGCCATTTCAAAGCAGCTACAGGTTCCAGGATCAACTGTGCAAACAATTGTTTGTAAGTATAAAGTGCAGCATAGTTGTGTCACTGCCAGGATCAGGAAGAAAACGCACGCTATCACCTGCTGCTGAGAGAACATTGGTCAGGATGGTCAAGAGTCAACCAAGAACCACCAAAAAGCAGATCTGTGATGAATTAGAAGCTGATGGAACACAGATGTCAGTGTCCGGCACCTTAAGGCTCGACTGAAGTTTGCTGCTGATCACATGAAAACAAATAGATTTCTTTTGACAAAGAAGTACGTGCTCCAATCACTCCATCACAAGGGTTGTAGAAATTATTGGAAACTCAAGACTGCCATGACATACATGTTCTTCACAAGCGTATGTAAACGTTTGACCACAACTGCATACATGTGTGTTTGTCTGTGTGTCCATGCACGCACTTTTACATGCAAGTGTCAAGTACGTACATGCATATGCAGAACATGAGTGCGTGTGCATGTCTGTCTGAATGGAAAGGATCAGGGTTGTGTTGAACCTTATGGGTAGGGCCAGTAAATAATGCAGTGGTCTGTACCTCCAGGTTAAATCCAATGACTTTGAAACACTGCTCCACTGCATCAAACTGCTCCTTGTAAAAGGCGCTGCTCACTATGTCAGGCCCTAATTTAATGTGCTCGTTACACAGATACCTGCAGGACAAAAAGAAACACCATATAAGATCTGAATTGGGGTCTCGGGAAGTACGGGGTTCACTATGCAGGTGGGGAATAACAGTTTTTAAGGTAAGGTTAAGGAATGTCAAACCTACTTAGGAGTTTTGCTGTCTGAGAGCTTGTAGTGGGCTAGTTTCTTCCGGTCAGCCAGACCGGCGTAAATGTAATAGAAGATGTGGAAGTTCCTCTCGCCTCTGTAAAGACACACACCATTCAAGTTGTAAAAGCACAAGACATTTAATAGTTGACGCTCATGTTGCTAATTTGCTGAATGTCAAACCTGGTTTGAGAGGTGACAGGGAAAGAAAAACAGACAATAAAATCGAAATGTCAAAGGCATCTTTCTAACGTAATTTGTGAGATGTCCCAGCAGAATTAAAATTCAATAGCGGCCTGAGGAAAAGTGTAGCTACACACAATTCAAGCCCTCTGCCCTCTGTGTCTGTTTTCTAATGGAATACTCAAGTCTGTCTTTGAAGTTCCAATAAGGACACTTGCAGGACCACAATCTTTGATCAAACAGGAAATAAGCTAGCCCCGCCACTTGACCCCGTGTGCTCCCCAGACACACGATGAAGAAAAAAAAGAAAGATAGATTGACTGAATTGCAAGGTGAAGGCAAATGCCACCAGCTTCAGATGGAGGAGTAGAGGAGAAGAGAGAGAACGGGAGAGAAAGAGAGAGTCCATTAAGCACTGATCCCTGGCCAATAGGCTGAAAAATAACCCTCATGGCAATGTCCTTTCAGAAAATGACTAGAAACAAACAGTGTTATACCCTCATACATGTCATGGGGTTGCCTACATCATATGAGGACTTTATTTAGCAAAAAAGACAGAATGAAAGAAAGAAGGAAATCACGCTATTTACGCAGCCTGGTGGATGACTCTGGATTTCTCTAGCAGGTACTCGGATATCTGCGCTCCCACCACCGTTCCTCCGCAGGTGAACTTCATCTCCAGGTACTTGCCGAAGCGGCTGGAGTTGTCATTGATGACAGTGCAGGCGTTCCCAAATGCCTCCACCAAGCTGTTGACCAGCAAGATCTTCTCCTGGAGTGTCCGATTATTGGCCTGAATAAAATAGTACATGTTGGTAAGTAAACTGGGAAGTAAACACAGTAAAGGAAAGATAACGCTTTTGTGGAAAAAGTGACGTTTGAATTTCCGCCTCCTGCCGTTCTATTCCTATAAAGAAAAGTGCCATTGCCATTGCTTATTTCATTCCCCCCATTCATTTGAAATGCAAAAAGTGAATTGAAGCACTTTACATTTGCACATTTATTTCCAATTAGGCTGTAAAATCATAACTCAAACCAACTACGGTCTTTTAAACCGCAAGGCCACCATACCGCGTTAACCCACTCTGCTTCCACTCCCTGTGTTATTCTGAAATGCTTCCATACAGATTATTTATCCTCTGAAGCAGTTTATAATTCCTTCAACAGTCATAAATATCCCTTTGGATTTCAAATACGAGGGACACTTCAATGCCATGTTGCATTTATGGACGCGTATGACTCACCTTCCCAAGAACTGTCAGCTGCTGCACCAACAGATGAGCGCTCTCCGTTTTCCCCGCTCCGCTCTCCCCGCTGATCACTATGCACTTTACACAGAAAGTCACCGAGGTAGTATTCAGTTGTGGTATTCACAACTACTGACTTATAAGCACACAATAATAGCAGTACTAATAATAGTACTAGTGATACTAATCATGCTACACCTCCGCCTAATCCTGCAACTGCTACTACTGCATCTACTACTACTACTACTGCAAGTACTACTACTGATAACAATAATAATAGTAATAACCGTAGAGACATTACAGTGCTGTTAAAAGGGCAGACTCCGAAACCACAATGGTCTTTCAAGAAACAAATTAAACGGTACTACAGTAGTATCAAAACAAGTTCAGTTAAATGCAGCTTTTTTTGCTCTCAGTATGCCGTAATAAATAAATGAATACTTAGTGAAACTAGATGTTCTGAACACCATATTACCTGGTCTGCATTGTATGACACCATGGACTGGTAGGCAACATCCGCCACAGCAAAGATGTGTGGTGGGTTAGCTGTGCGCTTAGCTCCTATGTACACCTTAGTGTACTGCGAGGAGAGGAGGGTTGAGGATAAAAATACTTATTTAAATCATGTACTCAAACAAATAGCTTTGACATGTACTATGTACAATTAAAAACACATGACAAAGACCCACAGAAAGCATTGTGTGACCATACAATATATTGTGTTTTTGTTCAGGAAGGAGAAAATAAAAAATAGCTACAAACATGATGATTGATGGGAAAACACAGTCAGTGAAGTATGGAAGAGGCAGAGAAAGAGGGGCAGTGTGTGTGTGTGTGTGTGTGTGTGTGTGTGTGTGGAGGCTAAATGGGATGCAGCAGACTCTGAACAACTGCAGAGGCACTAATGCGATATGATGGGCTACATTCAGCGCATTATTGACCAAATGTACAGTATAAGCACACGTGCGTGAACACACAAGCAAAGCAAACACAAACGTGCACGCGAGCCTGTCCACAGACCTGCGGAGTGTAGATCTCCAGCGCGTGGAAAGGATTGACTGCGATGAGGATGTCTCCGACATACGTATATATTTGATCCCTTCCATAGCGACTCTGAAGCTGTTCTGTGACTATGTTCTGAGAAAAAGTAACAATCAAGATTCACCCACCGGATACAAACGAGCCATAAACTCACCACAACTAGATCATTGTCAGAATCATTGTCATAACATGAGAGATAACTAAAGAAAAATGATGATCATTATTGCAACTTTTAGCCTACGTTCTGCCTCAAGTCGAGGCCTGCGAGGACTGTAACATCAACGCATCATCTCCATGTCATATGGTGATTCATCTCCCCGTCTTCCCGCTGCCAAGACAGGTGCATCAACAACAGCCGGGCAGCACTGCCTCCCTCATACTGCAAAGCTTCTCGTTTTGAAGGATGGGTGGAAATATCTTCCGGCAACTGAGACTGGTCGTATCATTCAATATGTCAACGGAGCGCTCAGATTTGATCGACCGCTCTAAATGCGATTCGTACAAAAGACGCCGCCGCGCTTCTCTCACTCTGACCAGTTAACGTGACAGTTTGGGAAGTTAGCATTGGGAACATGTTTTCCATACATAACAAACGTGAATGATAATATCCCAGGGCCGTAAAACTAACTCGATGTTTCGGGCCGGTGCTAATGTTGACTTTCTTACCTCGTCCAGGACTTCTAAGGTGGCGAGGTCGTCCACCTCATCGGTGTCAGTCTGTGTCTTCATGTCGCTGCTTTTTCTAGTGTGAATGCGCTCATGCCTAGAATTCACAGGACGCACAACCAAGTCTCTTACTGAGCAATGTATGTACTGTACTGAATACATGAATAAATAAATAAATAAAGCAACCATATGAACACTCCAATGAGTCAAGGAATGAGATAACAATGAGTGGTGCTGCTGAAGGTAAATCTCTACACCCCTAAAACAAACCCCAAAATATAATCAAAGCTTCAACCAAATCCAACCAAATTCTACATGTAATTACAATACACCATATTATGAACGCTGAGCAATTGGGCCCATCGGTACGCAGTTCCCTCTCTCCTGCCATCCCTCCTTCTTGGTGGTCTCGCCAGGTGTGGACAGCCTGAAGCTGACTGCAATAAAGTTCAGCCAGATCTTAATCCACCTTAATCTGCCTGACCCTCGTCCCAGGAACGCTCTTCCTCCCCGGTTTCATTGGGCACCACATAGGCACGAGCACATGTCCTTTCTGCCCCTCAGTAGACCATGTTAATGTTAGGACATTAAGAAAAGAAGACGGGTACAGAAGACAGAGGAACGAGTAACAACAAAATGTGAAATGACGGCAGGGGGATAACGTGAAAAGGGATCTCACATCAGTCCATGTAGTTGATGTCAAATACATGTGTGAGCACAAGGACAACAAGAGCTCTGACTGGACTAAAACAGACACTTATCATCTACTCCTACTGTGGCACAAAAGGTGTGGGCATCTGTTACCTGTCATTACTGTCTGTGCTTCTGTCTGTCTTTCCATGATGGCTTAAATGACAGAAATAACATTGAATAAACGGAGCTGTCAAACGGGTGGCTGCAACACACAAGGGGAGATCTGGCTTCTGGGCCAACACTCATTTGACACACACTGTGCAGCCTCCGCCTCAAGTGACGCTGGTGCAGGGTCGAGCAGTTGTTTACGTAAAAGGTGAAACATCCGGCGAGGAGATTCATTTGGACACAGAACAACCATTGGTCATCAAATGCAGTTCAAACGGTACCTTGTTTTTTCAGTGATTCCTATTTGCTGGTTGAGATCAATAAGTTCCATCAATTGTTTCTGAATGACTTTCTCTCTGCCAACGATCTGTTTGATGAACACATGATGGAGCAGGTCCAGTACATTTGGTCTCAGCTCAAAGTCCTTAATCAGACATCTGTAGGTTAGAAACGGAAAAGGATGGCAGAAATGAAATGGGAGGACCGCAATGCATGTCTTGGATTTATATTCAAAGTGCGTGTGGTTATGTACTATCAACGTAAAGATGTATTATTCAGTTAACACAGCTTTTATACAGTGCCAGTCCAATCGTTGAGGCGATGTTTACCTTGTGCATAACAAAAATGCACGCACACACACACACACACACACCGCACATACATGCACGCCGCCACCACGGCGCATCCTCCACACTCACTTGCAGATGAAGTCATTAAAGTCGTCAGACCACAGCTCCGGCTGGTGGAGAGTAGGGGGAGGATTTCTGTTACGGAAGAAATGGAAAAGATAAATGGAAAGATAAAGATGAGATGGGATTTGCGCAGACAGCGGGGAAGAACAAAGGCCGATGCTTAGAGTGGGAACGATGGAGCGAAATCCTAACGCCGGGAACTATTCTTCATCTAAGGCACCCAGAGGCATTTCTGCTGTGTCGCTGCACTCATAGTGTGAGGCACAAACCATCGGTGCAATTTGGTGGCACTGATATAGCCAATTTGGCACATACACAGTATATATACATGTAGTCAACATTTTACTCCATATCCTAACTCAGACAACACTGTTAAGGGGTCACGGGCAACAAGACCCCACAGCGGAGGAACAACAATGTTAATTTGCTGTAATTCCTAGTCCTGCTTTAAGTACCTTGTTACAAGATGGTGCTTGGCAAGTGGTTGAGGACTCAATACTGCCTGCTAATGAATTGGGTCCTTTTTCACGTTGGCTCCGACAGCGATTCATTGCTCCAATGAGCGGGCATACGTCTCCTGTTTATCACACCCCACACCCAAATATAGACCGTGAATGCGTCGGGCATTTAAATGGAGTCTGTTCTGCTAATGCTGTGCCTATTAGAGTGTTTTCCTATCCGGAAGACAGACGGGGCCTTGCGAAGACGACTTGGGGAGGGGAGCAGTCACACATTAGCAATCTAAATCGTAGGACTATCAAGAATGTTTAATGCCCTGCGCACAAATTATATATATAATTATAATATCCTGTG
>OMOT01060256.1:5203-16630 GCA_900312575.1 Acanthochaenus luetkenii | reverse complement strand
GGTTTCCTCCGGGTGCTCCGGTTTCCTCCCACAGTCAAAGACATGCAAATATGTGTTTGTGTGTAGTGTGATGTACTATGTATATGATGCATGCAATGTGAAGCCCTTTGAGACATACATAAAAAAAGGGCTATATAATATAAATAAAAGATGAACACAGGACGTTTTTAACAGAGTGGGAGAGTTTATATTTTTTTATTGAACGTAATGGCAAGCCATTCTGCCTTATATGTCAGGCGTCATTAGCGCATTTCAAAGCTTCAAATCTTCAGCGCCACTTCAGCTCACTCCATGCTAACATCGACCAGGAATTTCCAAAAGGGACTGAACTTCGCAAGCACAAGTTGGTCACTTCGAAAAGTCGGGCAGAAAAGTAGATAGTTTTTCCAAAAATGTACGAAGAACTCAGAGACTGTAACGCTTGCATCTTATCAACTGGCTTGGAACATTGCACGGGCCAAAAAGCCATACAATGAAGGGGAGTTTGTCTGTGTGAGACAGTGCACACAATGTTCATTGTTGAAAATGACTGGCCTCTGGTCTTAGTACTGTAGGAATCAATTTCTGTCATTATCATGTTGGTGTGTGACATTTACAATAAATCTGGCTGAGCAAAGGTATGTGTGTGTGTGAGGAAGGGATAGAGTGATGTTCATGTGTGCCCATGTGTATGATGTGTCTCTTTGCAGTAACACAGTAAAAAATGGTCTCTGACTGGTTGGCCACCCCTGGACTAGAGCGACATGAGGTAAAAAAGGAACAAACAGGGAGAGTATGATGTGTGTGAAGACAAGAGGGAACTGTGTTGATTAATACTATTGTAGCACTGCTAATAAGCTAAGCACTGCTACCTCGGATATGTGGTTAGTGGTGTGGTGTGGCATGCATGAGTGAATGTTTATGTGTGTGTGTGTGTGTGTGTGTGAGGGGGCAAGTAGAAATGGGTAAAGGGAGAGGGAGAGTCAGAGAGAATGAGAGAGAATGCTGTCTTTTTCAGATCATTCAACTCTGCACCTCCACTACACAAAGGGTGATAGGCAGTCAATATTCCTCTGTGAACTATGTAAAAACTACTTACAGCAGAATTTCAACTATTTAAAAAAAAAACCTGTCTGGAAAGTATACTCTGGAATTAGTCTCTGTGCAAAATATTTATAATTCGCACAGTAATTAATGAATGATACAATTTCCCATACCTCCAATTCTTGCTGGTTATACTCACAATTAAGGTAAACTCCACATGAGTCGGTTTTTTTATGCAAGCTGTAGGCAGACGAAGTAGTGTGTGATGTACGAAACAACTCCATAACAGTTAATAATACATTCATCCCTGCAGATTGTTCATTAAAATCATGCATTGTAAATAGTTAAGTTATCCACATTGTACTGTAGTACTAATCCTGTCTGGACTGGGCTTCAGGCTACACTTGATGACAATGACAATGAAAGATTCTGAAACTCTGACAAAGAGACTAATTTTCACCTGGTGGGATCCCTCAATGTCCACCAGAGCGTCATAATTTCTCCATCTGTCCAGCAAAGCTCAAGACTATCACCACCGCTCACAACACATTCATCTAGAAACACACACAGATTGTGACAAATATCAAGCCAGGTTTTCATAACTCAGAAGTTGACAAAGTCAAAGCAATTGGTCAAATTACATTGGTAAATGTATTCCATCTGTTACGTAAATAACAAAATGCAAAAATCAAATGTGACTCTTTACCTGCAATGACAGGTGTATTTCTGTCTGTCTCCATCAAATTCCATTCACTCTTACTACCACCATTCAATACTATCCCAATATCCAGGCTCCTACTGATCTTACCTGAACCTTGCCTGAACAAAGCAAGCAAGCTCACAGCCTACACTGCACTAAGTGCAGATTACCAAAAGCCTTGTATCTCTCTCTCTCTCTCTCTCTCTCTCTCTCTCCTTGTCCAAATTCATATTAAAATGTAATTTTCAATGTATTATTTTAGTGTAATTAACATAAGCATTATTTACATTAAAACGTGTCATTTAAATATTTGTTTCTTACTGCTCCAATTATTGTATTTTCAAACTTCAATACTGCGGTGCGGTCTGTTTTTGCAACAAGCGGTAATGCAGCCTGCCTTATCCATCTGTCCTGCAAACAGCAAAGCTGCCAAGCGGTCAGCTTACTTCGCACATGCGCTCTGTCATTTCCAGTTGTATTCGTACTGCACGTATCCTCCGACCTTGAGAATGGTGGGCAGAAAGCTGTCTGTGAACCAGCTTATCTTGGAAACACGCATGTGTAACACTGCCACCAGCACTTGCCTTGCTCGGTTAGCTCAGCGCCACACACTTACTTGTATAATATGAACAATGATTCCAATAGTTCCGTAGAATCTTTACGTTCTGTACCGTTTTCTTTGAGGACTTTTTACGAAAAAAAATGAATATCATTTCAAAAGGACGTCCAAGTGCCTGGAGTATTCTGTGAGTGAAATGAAGACAACAGCAGAGCAACTACAAAGACAGGGAGAAGAGTTTGACCATGTTTTGACAAAAAGGCTGCTTATCAAAACCTTTGATTTGAGTGTTAGACACTATTGATTTACAAATGCACATCCAACAGCTTCTATGACAAAGTCATTGCAGAATTTACAAAAAGAAGGATCGGAGGATAAACGTAGTGTACAAATAAGGTAACATTTTTGAGCATTTTGTATCAAGTTGCATAGGGTTATGGTTCGTCTTGGTCCGCTGAGGCCTGTCTTTTTATTATGTGGTACCGTCGTCTGTGAATGTGATCACGTTGTTGTAGTGTGTGTTGTTGTGTGTGTGAGAGAGGGGTGCGAGCGCATCATTTGTGGAGGTAGGTGGGGGTCGTTGCGGGTGGGCGTTGATGACAGGGGAAAGGTAGTATGCCCAGCTCCAGAGGTCACTGCTCGCCACTGGTTCACACATTTATCTCTATATTTTAACTCTCTCTCTCTCTCTCACCCTTAAATCTTTTATTCCTTCCCCCGGTTCACGTCATCTCGTTCTCACACTCTTTGAAGATGTGCTCATTTTTAACCATTAAAAACACTGCCAGGACTGGTTTCTCTGCTAGAGCTTGGAAGTTGTCAACGTTTGCACAAACACACAGACAAAAAAACACACCTACCTGCATAGCGGTTCCGCCTGTGCTTCCGGCTCCAAATCCCCTTAACAGGCATGGCGTTGTCTGATCTACACTGCTACAAACATGGCACTGCTACAAACATGGCACAAAGTTTAGCCCCAACACAACACTATACAAAACATGGCATTACCAACATCAGTTTAAAGATGCAGGCTATATAAGCACACACTAAAGCACTGCTACTGATGCTGACATACACACGCTCACAATCACATCCCTCCACACTCTGCAACCTTAGTACTGCCTCACCGCACGCGTGCAGAACCCACACACGTGTTGGCCAATCAAAAACCTGTCACAAAGAGAGAGGGGCGTGTGTGAAGGGGGAGTGGGGTATTCATGGGGGGCCCTAACCAGTGACCCCAAAGTTGCTATGGTGATGTGGTTGCTATCTGCCAGGGGCTGTTGTTGCCGGGGCGATGGAGTACGGCCCGTACTCGCTCTTCAAATGGGTCCTTAGGCCCGTTTCAGTTATCAAGTTGGGGGTCATCACACAGACACAGCACAAGCACACACTCACACACACTTTAGAAATAGGTTCTTCGTGGTGCTAAGCTGCTGAGCAACCGAGGCTAAAGAATGGTCAGGTCTTGGTGGTGTGATGGGAGTTGGTCTGGTCTGCAACAAGACGATATGCTCTGGAACTGTAAAATGTCCCAAAATAAATTGAGTAGGGATGGAACGAGAAATTAAATAAATTCAAAAATGTGAAAATATTGTGGGGCAAAAAAAAGAAGAAGTGATATTAGCGACATTTTATTCTGCTGTGATGTGATTACAGAGGGACTCACACAGCAACAATAAAATGTCCCACTCAAGAAAGGGGTGGATAAAACAGGATTTATTTCATTTTAAACTATCTGGAGTGAGATGGACTAGGATTGGGTTGTTTATTGCAACTACGTGTATCTTGTAAACACCGTTTGAAGGTAGTCTCTCTGCATAAAAACAACCCTGACCTGGGTTTAAAGTCAGTGAAAAGGAGGTAATTATGGTTTACAGTGTGTGAATAACTCCCAGCACCGGTCTTATATTGTTTGTCTTAATCATAACTCTTTTGACCATCCCTTTCCCCAGGCCAATTCATCACTACTGGTCTACTTTTCCAATCCAGCAGGAAACAGCGGTGAGAGACGTGTCAAATCCTGTGGCCAGTGACACCGCCCAGGACCAGGGAATGATCGGAGGGAGCCGATTGGATGAGACAGCTGCCAGATTAAAAGTGTTTCCTCTACTGGCTGAGTGTATGGTCTAGGGTGCGTGGAAGGACATGGACAGGGACAGGACATGGAACAGGATGTAGATGACAGCGCCATCACCCACAGGATGCTGGGAAAATGTGTCTCTGACAGAGGGCTTGGTTGATGGTTAATGGTCAAGAGTGTGGACAGGGAGAGAAATTCTACTTTACAATGGAAGAGAAGAAAGGGGAAAAACAAATAGGGAAGGATGAATAATGAGGTCCTGGTAAGAGAGCTAGAATGTAGAATGGATAGGTAGAATGACTCTTTTCACAAAGTACACTGATGAGGTGAATCCAGGTAAAAGCCATCATCCCTTATTGATTTCCCCGTATTAGATCTATACCAATCATAAAGGAGGAGATGTAGATAGAAGCAGACAAGTTAGAGAATAATTGTTAAGCTTTGAGACAACTGAGATGTGGATTGTGCAAAAGAGGCTGCAACTCAATATGGGGATGACTAGTATTTTGTACATTCAGTGTATTTCCACTACCCACGTGAATCAAACTACCTTTATTACGCTTTTTATTTATCTTGAAATGGGTTTCCTTAAACGTGCATCAATGTTTTTCAGCATTGCCCTGCTTCACATTCAGTTATACACATTCACACGTAGCTTTTAGTAACTGGAATCTTTCATTTTCTTGTTCTCCTTCTCATTCATTCATTCACTGGTAGAATGAATCTTGGTTAATCTCAACATTCCTCATTTCCTTCATGACCTCTTTTTCTTGCCTCCCATCTCTGAATGCCTCATACTCCTCCTTTTCTCACATTTCCTCGCTACTCTCAACAGTCTGGTACGTGCAAAAACCAGAGAGGAGCTGCCACAAATGTGCCACCGTAGAACGAACACACACACACGTTTCCACCAGGACCCACTCCAAGCATGCAGGAATAGGGATTTCCTCCTTCTCTTTCCTCCCCTCCTTCCTCCCGTTTCCCACATACCTCAAAACTCCCCGGTGAGAAAAAAGCAGCACCAGGGAGACATTTGGACAAGTTTAACCGAGGCCAAATACACACACAAACCAACAGAGAAACATGAAAACAGTCATTGAGGAGGGAAAGAGCCAAGAGCTAAAGGAAAAAGAATAGAGACAAAGAGTAAACAAAACCATGAGTCCTGGAGAAATGCTGACTAGGCTAACTACCGGTAAGTATGTGTTTTGAAAAGGAATGAGTACACACCTGAAAACCATTTAATTGTGGCATTTTTATGCACAATTTAATTATTTTACCACATGTTCTATTGAAAGTGCAATAGATTAGAGCTGCTTTTTATTTTGATATTTTTATGTGCACGACAAAAGTATATTTATAGTATTTTTCACTGATTGAAAATAAAGCTGTTATTTATTTGAACAGGGGCAACTGTTTATATTAAGTGACTCATTTGTTTACAAAAAATGCAGTAAAGGAGTTAATTCACCCGATTGTATTTATTTCTATTGACAATGGGGATTTAGGATAGTACGGGGTAATTGGACATCGCAAAATTGGGAGAAAGGGGGGATAAAATATATGTTTTCTGTTTTTATCAGAAATTTTAATGCATCGATAATCGTTTTGTAATAAAATCTTAGCTCTCTGTGAATCGTAATCGAATCGAATTGTGAGGTGACTGAAGATTCCCACCCCAAATACACACACACGTACACTGAAGCTGTGCTGCTGTGGTTGTGAGGGCTTGGTCAGACAAAATTGAAAACATTGCCACATGGGCTGCCTTGCATTTGAACTCTGCTTTCACACTGTGTGTGTGTGTGTGTGTGTTCTGCCATTTCTCACACTCATCAGCATTTGATGCCAAATTCACACTCTTAACCAGCAAGAGAATGAGTCTTGCAGTCTAGCACCAAAGGAACCACAGAAGTACCGGTAAGTAACCAAGACGTTTGACTGAGCTGGGAAGCGTTTGATCATGCCTCCGTCTCCCATGATTCCTGAGCCATAGTCAGGCAGATGGATGGATGGATGGATGGATGGATGGACAGACAGACAGACATAGCCTACAGACAGACCACCAAGACAAGTCACTATTTTATCTGTGTAGCAGAGTTGCTACACCACATTGCAGTGATGTGTGTGTGTGTGTGTTTGTGCATGTGTCTGGACAGCATCAGTAGAGCCCAGTGACAGAGAAAAGACAGCGAGAGGCTGTTATCGTTAAATGTCACCACCACACAGTAGCTAGGCACACTGACCACACATATACAGACAGTAGGGAATGTGTCTGTGTCCTCTCTGTTGTTCAGTTGGAAATACAATCGGGAGAGAGCGATGTTGGTGTGTGTTTTGTTTTTTAAGAGAGAAAGAACATGAATGAAAGTGTGAGACAAAGGGAAACATAGGGATGAATTCAGCCTAATGTTTAATTTCATGCTACTTGTAGTTGAAAACAGTTACGTGTAGCATTTTCAAATATCGATATATCATTGTCAAATGAATTGTGATACCGTAATATAATTACCATAGATCAATGTAACCATGGTTGAGATGATTGGTAGCCTCATTCTCACATCTGTGGTATTGTTAAAGTGCTTCTCAAAACTAAGACCCATTCATTTCCCATAAATCCTGTTGCTACTTACAATAGTTTGGCTCCCAAAGATATTGAAACTAATGATTGGGATTATTAATCATGACAACAGTATCTAGCATTAGTGATTTTAGCCCCAATCATAAACAATAAGACAGAAAAAAAACAGAAAAATTAAAGAGAGGAGTCAAATTAACAAACTAGTAAACAGAGATGAAGAGAGCAGTCAATTTTGCTGGGGGGCGACATGGGATACAGAAGTGTCACAAAAACACACAAACGCACACAGCTGAGGAAAATGATGTCATCTTCACACAGAAACCACATATGATATTCCTGTCAAGGTGTGTGCGAAGGGGTATGCAAAGTTTGTAAACCTAACACTACGTCTGGCATGCCTGTGTGACTGTATGGAAACCTGACCCGATTCCATTTACAATGTCATAGTGACCCACAATGAAATAAAAATATATATATATACCGTATATATAAACGGTTTGTACATACATATGCGTATGTGTTACTATGTTTCAAGCTGTCTAGAGCATGCTATGGGTGTCTGGTGGACCTCAGCTCATACAATGGGCTTCTGTGTGAGACAGACCGATGGGGAGCAGAGATATGAGAGAGAGAAAGAGAGAGAGAGAGAGAGTGAAATGGGAAGGGCAGCACCACATGTCTATCCAGACTTTGACCTTGTAGTTCAAACCTCCCCTGTCGTTCTATCAGTGGAAAAAAGCTGCTGTGGCTAGTCTTCACTAAATCTCTCCAGGTGTAAGAGACAATAAAATGGGCTACTGTTTCCTATATAGCCATGTGTTGAACTAGTTTTTCACCCTCTGGTGAAGCCAATCAGTAAATAGATGTAATATCTTATATATTGGTGAGTGTTAGACAGGAATCTTTTAGTCAGGCTAAGATTATTAGGTTTGGGGCAGCAGGGTTGCGCAGTGAGTAGGGATGTGTTGCTACCGAATGCCATTGAAAACCTGGATGACGCTGGATCATCTCCAACCGATGCCATGGACTTATACTAAATTGGAGGAAGAAGCTCAGGCCGGAGGGAACGAACGGACAACTTTCAATTCTGTAAGTAATCCTTGATATTCGGATAATACTGTGTCTCTACAACATAGCTAGAGTGCAGACGTTTACAGTGCGAAAAGCGGTCGGCAAATATAACTTGTTTCAACATTCGGTTTGCAATAGCCTACATTTCACAGGTGAGCATACTGTAGTATTTACGATTGTCCCGTTGACTTCTATTGTAGCTCAGTGAGAGCCTGCAGGAAAACTGTAGAAAGCTCAATACTGAACCGATCAGTGAAATTATGTTCTTTATGTGTCAGTTTCATGGTAGAAAGTCCGCAAATAGGGTCTTAGGTCCAAAATATCCTTTAACCACACATGTGGCAAGACTTAGTCAACTACACCCAAAACATTCCGCCCTGACTTTGAAAGAGAATGGAAAACTATCGGGGGTTAAACCCAAACCATAATTTTTCTTCAACCCACCCCCCACCCCGACAAAAAATATGTACCCCAACTTGTCCAAGTCTTGGCAAACTCAGCAGTTACACAAGAAACTAAAGAGATGAGGAGAATTGCATAGACCTCATGTATGTTACCTCCCTGCCCCTGAAATTGCCTCCCATTCCCTCCCTTACACAGCCCACAACCACATGAAAGGCCTACTGGGTTGAGTCCCCATATGGTGTGGAGACAGGAGTGTGTGTGTGTGTGTGTGTGTGTCTGTGTTTAGAGGGCTAAGCTGGCTCCCTCCGACCCTAGTGCCCCCGGCCTTAAGAAGCCACATAGCCAGCTGTTTTCCTGAAGAGCCTCTCTCTCACACACACACACGCACACCTCCCAGGCCAATTAAGACACCCTGTTATGTCGTTAGTGCCTGTTTACAATAAACTCTACTCTCCTCACATAATCTAACCCCTTCCCCTCCAGACCTCCCAACTCTTCCATCAGCTATTGAGATAATGCTTCTTTTGAAATCAATGAAAGCTGCTCCACTGCCCACGTTGTATTCATGTTGAGTCACATCTGATTAAAGTGTCCATTCTCAAAAATAGCTGACGTTCAATTATTGATGGCTGACGCACTCATTCCTCATATAGTGCACAGAAATAATGACAAATAAAGCTAATATTGGCTGTTTTCTCATGTAGGGAGTCACGTAAAGAAAATAATAGATTTGGACGTTCAATTAAATAAGGCCTATACATTTTTCAGAGGCAAACATTCTCCAAAAAGCATATCATTGTAACCTACTATACAAGTGTCTGCTGTACTTTGTGACTGCATTGTACCGGTAGTTTGTTTCAGCTCAGCTTTTGTTTGCATTTGTGCACATTGTGCACATAGCGAAAAAATAAGACAGCAGATGCTTTTCCCCCTTTGCTCCTCTTTCAAAACAAACCACTCTGTGGAGCAGCTAGACCGCCATCGATGTGATGCTGATCGCGACGTTTAGTTGAACATGAAGGTTTCTGTCACGCTCCAGCAATACCACTCATACTCAACTGTAGATTAAGAATACCAAAGGCATACCAGTGTGCATGTAAACGTCAAACTCCTCTCTCCCTCATCTTTTATCCAGCAGTCCCTTGAGCTTCTATTCTTACTTTCTTTTCCCCCTTTCACATTCTCAGATCCTCCACCTTATCCTCTCATTTCCTCTCCCTCCCTCCTTCACTCCTGCTCTTTCTATGGAGTCACTGAGATGTGACTGTGGCAGAATGGTCAGCTCGCTGGGAGGATTCAAGTGTGTGTGTGAATGTACTAGTCTGCCAGAGGGAATTAGCCTCTCTGTCCTCTCTCTGTTGTGTCCGGCCCTGTCCGACTTGTCAGCCTAAACCGCATACTGGTTATTCAAAAAAAAAAAACGCTTACAGAAAGGAGGGATTAAAAGAGAGAAAGGGAGAGGAGAGAAAGAATGAAGGGAAGGATGGAGGGAGGAAAATGAGGAGAGGGGGGGAGTGGAGGAGAGAAAGTGAGCTCATTACCACAGTAGGGCTACGTCCACACTAATACGTTTTCTTTTTTAAACGCCGTTTTAAAACGAAAACGATCTCCATCCACATGAGTGTTTTAGCACCGTTTCAGAAATGACCTCTGTCCACACTAACACGCCACATCACATGACCTTTCACGTACACTGGGCATGTGCGTGCCGGTGTAAAGAGGAAGCAGATCGTCTACTCTGAGGTTGCTTAGTTGCAGAAAATACCTCTATCTTTCTCACACACGCACTCTCACTCAAATAGACTCATTTTGTGTGTGAGGGTGGGGTGGGGGTTATCGACAAATTGTATTTTTCAAACCCAATTACAATATTTACAGTAGCCACCAACAAAGGTACTCCAATACTACTAGGCAGTTACAAATCAAAGCTTTAAAACATTATGGATCAAGAAATTGGTCAACACACGTCTCACTCGTTTCCACTCGGTTTCGTTGTCTGTCCTCACATTATTAGCTCTGCTGGGTGGCTGGAAGTCCCTAATTGTGATGCTGATCTGTAACTGGGATTTCCACCAGTAGATGATTATTGTTTTTAGCCATAACTATGAAGTTAACGGAGCTAGAGACTTGATTCCATATCCTATGGGTATGTTTGCAGGGTCAAGAAATTAGTGTGTAGCGGGTGTCGGCAATGAAGTTTGGAACGTTGCATGTCGTTTTGGGTGTGTGTGTAGTGAACAATAATAATTATTCTAGCATCCTAGGCAGTGTAGATAACTTATTGTTTGCAGGAAAGATTACTCAGACGGGGCGGGAAGTCCACATGGGTTTGTTTATTGAATTAAGGCACCATATAGTTCCATTTACATTCCCATGTGTGATCTCTCGTATCCGTTACCATCGTACAAATAGTATCATCGGTAATTCTAAGAGTAAATCTAAACATTCCTATAAGTGTTCTCGGGAATGGAGGTTCAAGGATTACCAGGCTTCTATCTGGTAGATCTTGAAGGGGTTCTCCCGCATTTCCGGGCCGCGTTTATATGACGTCATCACAACAGTTTTTGGACACGTCCATTAATGGCAGAGGTGTTTTGGGTCTTATTATGATGTTTACACATATTTAAGTGTCAAGTAGTGGCTGAATTGAAATAATTGTAATTTGTGTGAATACTAAGTATATAATGAAGTGTTGAATAATGTGGCTGCTATAGCTTGGTTGTGTATGCATTACATAAATAATTGGTTAAATGATTATGGATGAGTCTGTGGAGAGTGGCTATCTGGGGTAAAGCCTGTTTAAACCTGCTCTACCATTCATTGGGAAGTTTTCTCCCTCTGGAGAGTTAAAGGGAAGTCAGTCTCTATACCTTCTGTCAGAGACTGGCATCATCATGTCAGCCCAATAATTTATTTCGTTTTTTTGTGAGTTAAGTCTATTGTCCTGTCTGTCTGTATGCTTTGCTGCAGTTCAAAAATACATTCCTTAATGCATAAGCTCTTAC
>OMOT01060251.1:0-11180 GCA_900312575.1 Acanthochaenus luetkenii | reverse complement strand
CAACAGAAAGTCAATATCGGTGTTGAACACGAAATGAACATGGTGTTTAATCCTATGTCCACAACAATAGTCCGCTCAATCACATTGCTTCACCTGAGCCGTTGTTCAATTTACCTTTCGCTGCCAGCCTCCAGGCACAAGGTGTGTGGTTTTAATCGTCTATTGTGTGTGTGTGTGTGTGTGTGTGTGTGTGTGATCAGAAGCTATGGATTATGCTGGGGAAAAGCCCGCACTGGAGTTGTGGGAAATGTGAAAGCTCTTGAGCTGGTCTGATGATCATCATTTCACTTCCCTGACAAATGTGATTAAACAGAGCTGTTATGTAAAGTTGAGATGAGCAAGGTTTTAACAATCTTCAGTAAAAATAGGGCAACTTGAGTCCTAGATCTACAGCGTATTGAGTGTTTATGTTAATCAACAGCAGTATCTGTGGTGTACTTTTTAGTTGTTGTTTACCTCTTTTTTCAGTCAGGTTCTTGACCAGAACAGTCTAAGTGAACTGGTACAGACAGGAAAAGACTTGAATCCAAAATGATTTCATTAGATTTTTCATTTATCCCATTATGGTGTGCAGGTTCAGTGCATGGTTCATAAGCAAGTAAATAATAAACTGTCATACTGATTCTGAAAAGTTGTGGTTTTAGAATTAATAGAATAACACACTGAAATAATTATGTTCTTCACAATCTTTCAACATTTTGCAAGCTTTAGCAATTTACACGTGATTAGGTACATTTCCTGAAACAAATGTCAATCTGCTATGCTGACACTCATAGACCCGTAATACCTTTGTTTGTTTTTTCCTTTGCCTGCCACAATTCAGCCACTGAAACCGGAGGTAACAGTTTACATGAACTCATCGAATACAGTAGGACTTTTATTTCAAATATTTAGCGGACTAAATGTAGACCTGTGAATGTAAATTTGAGCACATTTTCGCTTCATACTCATTTATATAAACAAATTATATACTTTTAACTATTTATTTCAAACCACTATTTTTTTGGTATATCCTCATGATGCACATATTATGATTCATCTTTGTCTCAGTAAGATGTGTTGCTTCTACTGCTGCCATTTTGCATACACCGTGTTCTGGTGTTGAAATTGTCAGCTGCATATATTTATATAACCCTCATAAACGATATAAACCTATTGTTATTTTCATCCCATTTTTATTTGCTGTATCCTATTGCTATTTGCTATTACGATCACTTTACCGTAGCTATATATTTACTATTACTATTCACTGCTGCAACATTTTCCCCAAGGGGCTTATACAATTTTCATCAAATCTTATTCTGTGGTGCTCTATCCTGCTCTTACATCCTCTGACTGCTAACAGGGTGTTGCCCGTCACATCTCTGTTGTCTTAGGCCCCCCCCCCTCCTCCTCACCTGGTGGGTGGCCTGGGGGTCACTAGCCTCAGATGGTTAATTATCTCTTGTCTGAGCAGTGATCACCTCCCCGGGGGCCAGCGGCATAACGCTGTATCAGAGGCTGCTTATTGAACTCCCTCCCGGCCCGCTGGGGTGTCCAACCACCTGGCTAATAACGATTCATGCAGCTGCCAATCCTGCTGACCGACGACATCAATATTCTCGTCTGCAGAATAACGTCAATTTAGAGACAGGGATCTTAACAGTAAGGCGCAGGGCAGACATCATCTGCCAACATCATCTTAAATGGCAAACGCTGACAGCTGATTATGGAGGCATAATTTTCTTAGTCTGGAAACTAAGAGAGGGTTGTGTGCCCGCTCGTACAAATACAGCATGGGGTGCATATTGGATCAGGAATGTTTTGATATTTACTAGAATGATAATGTATCGCATCATACAGCAGACATCTCTGACAAAATATGATGGATACTTTTTGATATTCGCTGTAAAATGTGTGGCTGAACATCACTGCTCCCGATCTGAGGAGCAGCTTACTGCACAATCTTATCAATAATAACAGGAAGTTCAGAAGTATTGTGAAATTGAGTTACTTCGAATGTAACTTTTTTATGGGGGGGGGACAGAATTAAATAACCACCAATCAGGTAGATCTAGTTGGGCTCCTTTTCTGTAAAGTCCTTTGAGACATGCTTGTGATAAAGGGCTATATAAATAAATGAACTTGAACTCGAACTTGAATCTGGTGCTGTTATAATTCAAGACAAAGCATCTTCCAACTCCCTAGGAGCCATGTTAAGAGTCAGAGGCTGTCCTAATCATGCCAAACAGTGGGGAATGCCTCCGAGCCTGGCTCTGTTAATGGCAACAGCAGAGAGAACAGGGGATGTGAAGGGAGGGGCAGGTTGAAAACCCTAGGCCCTAAAGTGTAGGCCAGGGTTATTATCTGCAATTACCCTGATTACTGAGCCCTTCATTTGAATGACTAAGGTGAAATTCATTTACTCCTGGTATTACCACCAAACGGACTCTGAGATGTTCATTAAACACTCGTTTAACACTTCGTCTTGGAAGCGGGAGAACAAAACAGCACAACTCTCGTTTATTTTACCATATTTGATGACTGACCAATACTTCCTTTGTGCTCTGTTCCTCCTTGGTCCTCTAAAGCTATTCCTGCTAAAACACAGCAAAGCCTCATTGCATTTAATAAAAGCTCTTTCATCACCCTAGTTATGCCATCTGTGAAAGTCAAATTCCCAAATACATAGTTATTGCTAATTCTCCCTGCGTCCTCAGACAAATATTGCTGCTAGGGAACACCATATCTAGTGATCAATCATATCACCTCCCTGAACCTGCTATGCAATTTATTAAGTGCTAAACAAATGGGCCGGAGCAGGCAAGCGGCTGTTCCCAGGGCCAGGGAATGTAAATTTAAGCAGAATAACAAATTAGTCGGACTTCTCTCTTTTTTCCAGCGTGCATACCAAATGTGCTGGTGGCAATGCAAAGCGGCCCAAGGTACGCATTAAACTTGCAAAGGTTATAAAATAAATGTGTATACGTGGGCAGACAGCCAGAAGCTGTTGTTACCAAAGTATTATGGAGCTATTAGGAATATGGTGAGCTACAGTATGTACTTTGCTAGACTTTTATCTTGAGGAGTACCTTTGTTTTCTCATCTAATTATTTTATTTAAGATGCCCCTGTGATTAAGAACCTCTTTTTCACGGGAGACTTGCCCAACCAAGCAGCATCAAGACAAACATAAAAGTTGCAGATAGACAACATACAAAACGAAATACAATCAAAGTCACATTTTGAGCGCTCCAATAGGCAGTTGTCCAATATCAAATCAGTGGGCTCATGGGCCAAATCTATTTAAATCTTGATAAAAACAGACGGTTTCTTATTGAGTCACAAGATCCTTCATTATCACTTTTTAAAAGACAGCGGCTATTTCAGCTTTAAATCATTTTGTAGTAAGTTTCATGTAGGGATCACAATACATGAAAACACGTTTTGTAGTTCAGTTCTGATCTTAGGGACAGATAACAAAACTAACCCTGAGACAGTAATCAGTATTTTCTTTTTTTGGGGGGGGGGATATTATAGCAAAAGTAAGCAGTAAGCAGACACAGAATGGCTGTATATATATATATAATGTGGTCCAAGGGAAAGGATGTCATTAATGAAAACGTCCCAAAACAATATTAAATACACCGTACTTTTATATTCCTATGTATATTCCTAAATACACAAGATTGAAAAGATTAAAATACTGTAGATTTGTAGCACTGGAACAGTGATATACAGTGAAATGACTACATGAATATTCAGGAGTATGAAATGATTAATTGATGAACTGCGTGCTTTCTGCCATAGACCCAAATATCCACTCATTATATTTGGATTCAGGCGAAGAATTTGAGTTGTCTTTATCAATCCAGACACATTACACCAGTAGCGACTACCATCATTATTTTTCTTGAATACCAATTCAGGAATAAAGTCAGCAGTGTAAATTGTGTGCAGCGTGAGTTAGGGTGTGTTGCAGATCGGGGGAGAGCGGGAGGCTCATCAGTATGTTTTTTCCCCCCAGTACCTTCATGGATGGAAATGGCATCACAAGGTTCTTTCAACATGAATACCAGCCTCATACCGATGCGCCGACCTGGTCATGAACTTCTCCGTATCTTTGCCAAACAGACGTCCCCTCCGAAAATGGCAAAATGTTTGAAATCCCTCCACTATATTTCCTCTGCGCCATATGAGAGGAGCGGTTTTTTTTTTCTTCTTCTCCCCTCAGTGTTAATACACTCCCCAAACCTCACCTTTTATCTGGTCGTTTAAAATTCATAACGTGTGACTCTGTGATTACTTTTACACATACTGCCTTTGACCTGCCGTCGGTTAATTATCATAAAGCCGTCCAGAGGAGAATGAGCCATCGCCTCCTCTTTGTGCCACCGTAATTGCATTCTTAATTTTCGGAGGCGAGGAATACTGATATGGCAACTCGGGCCTGATATCACAGGAGTTACATTGCTGGGGGAGTCTGGGCTGTACTGGGAAACAATGGCAGTGAGAAAAAAAAGAAAGAATTCACACAAGCAACTCTAATAATTTGTCATCAAGAGGCAAACCTGCAGCTATTCCGTGGAGCATTGCATTTGGAGACTCACCTTGTGGGAGCCCAGAATGATTGTTTTAACTTTTACATCCAAATCAAGTTTGTTTCACTCTAATAAGGGGGAACCGGAAAACGTGTAAAATTAGTCTCATACAGCAACGCGTTGCCTCTGACAACTTGTGTTCTCCAACAGATATGTCATTAGTTTTACACAACCTATAACAAAAGGAGAGGAAAAAAGTTCGGTAGCAACACTGTCCTTATTAACATTCCCCATGGAAACTAAATTAAAGCAACAGTTGTGACTGAGAGAAGTAAGAAACTCAGAATCTAGATCAGGACAACAACTGGCTCTGCGAGCACATCATTAACTGGGAAAAGGCAAGGGGGAAATTCACACCTAGATTAATGAGAAGCCTTCCAACAGCATGAAGCACATAGCACTTTATGATATATCCATACCCCTATAAGACTTTGTTAGTGCCATCAACGGGGTGTACAAACACAATACCACACTGACATTTTTTACACCCTAATGAAGACAGCCTGCCTGTTGAAACATGGACGATAATAAAAGCTCATTCTGTCTCAGAGTATGGTATATAAGAGTGCAGTCATTCTTTCAAGTCTTTTTTTATTTGGTGTTTACGCACACCTACTGATGCTAAAAACAGTTTCCAGGCTGTGTGAATAGAAGCGGACTTGCTAAGTAACACTGGGATGTTACGCATTTACATTTCACATATTTGGCAGATGATCTTGTCCTGGGCAACTTTGGTAGGGATTCTGCGTAATGCTCAACAGGACATATGGTTGTTGCCTGGGATTGAACCTGAGACCAACTGGTTACGAGACAGTCTCTAACCACCACAGGCTACCCCGTCCCCCATTTTCCTCCTCCATCCTTCATAGGAACACGTTGGAAGTAATGAGCATGGTCTCCCGAGATTTTGTAAAATGAGCACGTTGTATTGAAATGCAAATCCGTGGGCGAAAAGCGAGAGAAATTTGTTTTCGAACTGGTGACTTTCCAGTCACAGTGAAACAGTACAGCTTGCAGTGACCGTCAGTAAATCCCATATAACCTTGTCACGGTTGAGCTTTTGGAGCTCAAGATTCTGTCCAGATAGTCGCAACATAGATAAGAAATATACATTTTATAATCAAATATTGATTATTTTTTTTCTATCTTGTTTTCAAGTGTGAGACATCAAATTGGATTTGCAGGATGGCAAAGACTCATATTTCCAAGACTGGGATGCCTCAGGAGTTGTGTGGGTTGGTGAGCTGAATTCAGTGGGATAATTTTAACAAATGAAGGACCATCTTTGATTAATAATAATGAATGTTAAATAATATAAACAATGAAGGACCAACTTCGTATTAGGTCAACATTAACAGCAATACACAAGAAAACAGTCTGATGGTTAGGGGATTATCAAATCCCTTATTTTTTTACTCATATTCCACAAATGTAACAAACTGTTGTCACCCAGCAGGTAACCAGTGTCATGCCAGTGAAAGACTAGTTGACTCCCTAAATCAATGTGTGCTGTTTAATCTGTGAAAAACATATTGATCGGATAGGACATTAGCTTAATGTCAAAATGTATTTGGTAAAGGTCTTGTGGGAGTTATTAATAAATATATGTGATGGTGTTCAACTTGAATTGATTTGACATGTTGGCAGAGAAACATTTCATAAGTATGTCTCTGTAGCTCTGCTGGTCTTTCTTTAATCATGCAAATTGACATTGTTGGTATTTTGGATCTTTAAAAATGTCTATTTAATGTCTGATCCATTCATCCAGCTATCCATCTATGCATCCATTTATTCACCACTCAGCCAGCCAGCCACTCCTACACCCACCCGGCAACAGCCATTCCTCATTCTCACCTGGATCCATCCATCCACCCATCTATCCATCCTTTAGTCTCCTTCTTTCCTCCGCTCATTCCCTTCATCCTCCCCCCATCCCTCTATCCATTATGCTGCTTTATTTGTACCTTGGATCTGAGGAGTAGTTCTCCTGTCCTGACTGGTGACAGGGTTGGCCAGGGTCCTAGCTACTGGATTGGAGGAGCAACAACAGCATCGCAACCTCTGCTGAGACCATCTGGAGGAGCAGGGACAGACATGTCTGGACCCTTGCAAAAGTCCTTTGAGACAGACATGCTTGTGATAAAGGGCTATATAAATAAATGAACTTGCTACCCAAGTTTTGAACCTTTATTTATCCAGGGAAAGTTGATTGAGCATGCGTTCTCTTTGCCAGCACCACCCTGCCTCACATTCATACAGTTACACCTGGGAGCTGCCAAGTACAACCACAGTCTTCTACTGTTGGACACAGCAGCTTCATTGGAGCAGCTGGGGGGTTAAGTGCCTTGCTCAAGGACACTTTTATGGTCGTTTTTGAGGTTTGCTTGTTATTCGTTTACTTTTCTCAACCATATTTTCTCAAGCAGTCAGGGGGTTCAAACCGGCGACCGTTCAATCAAGTCCACTTCTCCGGCCTCTAGGCTACCACTGCCACAATTTGCTTACAGTCAGAGATGTAGTGATAAATCAAAACCATGTTCTCCAGGAAAACAACCATCAATATAAACCAAAATCGATTATTCATGTATGCTTTTTCCTCATACAACTCATCGTCATATAACTATATCCGTTTGAGACTACATACTATACTGTATACTAATAAGTTATGTAATAACGATTAATGTCAGCCTAAAAAGGTGTCCAACTCAATAAAAAGCAGGGTAGACTGAGTTTAGGTGGGTTTACTCTCCACGTTTGAGAGTAGGTCATTCTTTTACAGACCACTAGAGGATAGGATTTCTGTACTTTTAGTGCTGTGATTAGCTACATTGCTAATGTAGGTATACAAGCGGTTGATGAGTAGGAACATATCTTCAGAATATTTTAGCTGTCAAAAAAGGGCGCTGGAAAAAAGGAATTGGTCATGCACATGCTTCGCTAACATAACCAGACAGCGCTAGGGAAATGGTAACATAGCCTTCCCTGGGTAGATGTGGTTTATGTAGAAACAAGACTGTAATCAAGCACGAGGACAGGGCCTGTCAGGGGCAATACTCTGACAGCACCTGGGTTACATGCACACACACACACACACATTACATGACACACCTAAGTGCATACACACACGTGTCCATTTTGTACACACAAGCAGACAGGGACATGCATATACCCACAGACATCTCGCAAATGTATAAAATCAAGCTCTAAAATCATAAGAATGAACACACACATAATGGTATATTGTACAACATAGTGGATAATGCTCAGGGGTGTAGTGGAGGGTAAACCACCTGAACTGAGTTCATCCACCTTTTTAAATGCGACTTAGAATTTACCCACCTTCATAGGCTGACATAAATATGAGGTAACTTCACAGTATACATCACAGTAACTATCAAATTGATGCAAGACAGGTAGGGCATTTTAGTGAAAAATGACATTAATTGATGCTCTTCGCAAAGTTTGTTTTTTGTTTACAGAGGGCTCAGGTGTCGTGACGCACCCTCCGGCGGCCATATTGGAGGTCCTCAGCTCTTGGGCAACAACGGCTGTGAAGAACTGATTGCATTTCTAAATACAACTTGGCTGCCCCAGCCAACCCAAGAGTTTGATAGATTTTGTGTTTAGATAATGTCAGTTTGTTAGCTAGTGATGGGTGACGCAACTGCAAAGCATCTATATCGGTGGCTGTTTGACTCATGATGGTTACCGGCTGGAGGTCACAGGTGTAGTGGAAAAGATACTTGGTTCTTGACAAAACGTTAACTAGAGTTCAGGAGGCTGTTCACAAGTTTATTTACGGTCTGCAGAACGGATCTCTCTTGAGCAAAATGAACTCAGTGAGAGAGACCCTCATTTTCTCTCAAAATACACCATATATAGCTAAACATCAAACAGCCATCTGGTCAATCACAAACAACAGGAAGAGACAGCAATACCACCCCTGACCCCTGACCGAAGTTTATTGGTCTAAACAGGAGACAATTTTATCTATCTTCATCCTCCCTGTGATAAAAACCAGCCCTCTCTTATCTCATTTTTAGATCTCAACACAGACCCCCTTTCAAAGTTCATAAAACCCCCTCTTCCTGTTAGAAACCTGTGAACTATTTAACATAGGTTTTTTTTCCATCACACCTACAGTATATTTAAGTCATCCATATCCAAATGAAATGTAGATCTGCACTGAGCGCTTTTATTTCTTAAAGAGGATCAGAGGGAAATAAGTGTCTATACTGTATTCATCAATATGCAGAAGCATAGCTTTTGTATTTCTCACTATGTGCACAAATGGAAACAAAAGTTGAGCTGAAGTAAACCACAATACAGCCACAAACTACAGCCAGACATTAGTGTAGTAGGTTTACATTCTTGGCTTTTTTGTGTATGTTTGTCACTTATCATGAAAATGTATAGGCCTTTTATAATTGAACATCACAGTTTTTGTAGATTGCCATTGATTTTAGGAACATAAAAATAAACAACCAATATCAACTTATTGCTCATTATTTCAATGCACTATATGAGGAGTGTCTGTGGAAGACCTTGTGCTTGAACTATGCACATACCCTGCTTAAAATCATATTTTTCTTAATAGTAATAATAATTCTTCCCTTGTTTGAAGAAAAACAAGATTTTATTGTTCAATACTAGATACAGTGACTTGTTAAGAGAGGACATTTTTGCAGTGTGGTTCAGTAACTTCAGAGAATTTGAGGCAAAGGAGTCACATTAACACAATCACATCAAAATAAGTGGTCCAGTACAAACCACTTATAAGCCATCAAGAATTTAATCTCACAATTATTGAGCTTGGCCACGCTTCCATCAGATACAACACGACATGAGTGCAATGTGAATGCAATGCCAATGCAACCCAATGCCAACATAACACAAATGCCACGCAAACGCAATGCCAACGCAACACAAGTGCAATGCCAACGCAACATGACACAGCAGTGGAACAGCTTTCATTGATTTCAGGAGAAGCATTCCCTCCACAATTGATGGCTGTAGTGCAGCTTGTGGGCTAACCTACACAGTAGCTAAAGAAATCATTGGATGTTTTGAAAGTGTTTCATCGGAGATAAAAGGTTATTACCTCTCTTTACCTCTCTACAGGAGAGATATTTTCAAGATGTTGCCTCAACACCTGAAGCAGATTCGAGTCCTTATGCTCAACGACGAGGATAATCTAGAAAGGACTCTGTTCAGACTCGACCAAGGTAACACTTAACATTAATCAACCATCCTATCTGTGTTCCATTACTTTACTGAATGTCTGGATGTATTGTAGCATGCAAAATATAGAGGGAAGCTGTTCTGACTCAACAATGTCTTTGGACTGTGGTAGGACCTGTTTGGGCTGTGACGCTGTCTCCGGTTTCCTGTTTCCACACTAACACCAGTGCAGACGATACCCAAATGTACCTACCGATTAAGCCAAATGACCTTTCACAGCTCTTAAATTTAGAAGTGTGCCTATCTGCTGTGAAAAAATGGATGTCAGCTAATTTTCAACAAAACTGAGATGTTAGTTGTTGGCCCCAAAACACAATGATCTCATCTTGCTGATGTGACTGTACATTTTGGGGACTGCTCAATTACCTAGAGACTCACAGTTAAAAATCTTGAAGTTACATTCGACCCAGCTTTCAGATTTGACTCCCACATCAGGGATATCACAAAGATAGCATTTTTCCACCTCCCCCCCCAAAAAGTCCTTTTATGTCTGATGCAGAAACCCTAATACACGCTTTTGTTTTATCAAGACTTGATTATTGTAACATCTTGTTTTCGGGCCTACCTAATTGCATTATCAAAAATCTTCAACTTGTACAAAATGCTGCCACGAGAATATTAACCAGAACTAAAAAATGTGACCATATTACACCCATCATGACCTCCCTTCACTGGCTTCCAATTCAAGCCAGGTCAGACTTTAAGGTACTTATGTTAACATATAAATACTTACATTGGCTTGCACCATCATACTTATCTGACCTTATCATTCCTTATGTTCCCCCTCGTGCCCTTCGATCGCAGAATGCTGGGTACCTTACTGTCCCTAGAATCAAGTAAAAAATCAGCAGGCAGTAGAGTGTTCTCCTACCGAGCTCCCTTTCTCTGGAACCAGCTTCCTCTTACAAAGGAGGCTAGTTCTGTGGAAGTCTTCAAATCTAGAATCAAAACATATTTATTCTCACTGTCATATGACCAACCTTAGCACGGTCTGGCTCGGGATACCTACCTTAGTTTAGACAGTATTAATATAGAAATCTGCCATTGGGAACCCAGCGTATGGCTACCTCCTGGTCTCTGCATGTCTAATAATTTTCTGTCTGCTGTCTGTATGAGTGTGTGCGAGCGAAGCTGATTATGTCTATCGGAGTGTACAGGTCTTGCTTAGTCTAGCTATGTGAGTGTGCGTGTCTGCCAGTCATTCTCCTTCTCAGACACCAGCCCAGTGTTCCTTCCATGCAGTGGATGTGGGTGTTGCCCCGGCTCCTTTGGTCCCCAGTGCTGGCCAGCGCATGGATGTGTCTGTATGTCTGTCCTATCTCCACCTCAGACACCTGTGCAGGGCTTCTACCAGGCAGTG